>JAVQJG010044490.1:0-21638 GCA_036024015.1 Craterocephalus amniculus
AGGCCACAGTTCCAAGCCCCTCCTCAGCCGGAATCTGGCTCCGACCGACTTGGGACTCGAACCGGCGGCCTTCTCACTGTGAGGCCGCAGTGCTAACCACTACACCACCGTGCAGCCCACACAATTACAAATCACAGTATTAAATTATGATTTAATATTTCAATATGGAATTCCTGTTTAATATTTCAATTTAGAATGTGTAAATAAAAATAATTTGCAATGCGATTTTTTGTATGAATTATTTCTTAAATTAATTCTATTGCTAGGTATCAACAATGCCAGACGGACTCATTATAAAATAGGGGATCCATAAAAGCCATTTTCCTTGGCAAATGAAACAAAATAAAATTCAAATTTCACATCTTCGCTTCAATTATAACCTAATCTGACATTAAATACTCTATGCCACACACCAATGCCTTTTTTGTCATTACCTCCTCTACGGTAAGTGGGATGGTCACACCCTTTTTGGTTGGAATTGCAAAATACGAGCTGGAATTTGCACCTGAAAGCAAACATAATCTCTCGTCAGGAAACAGGAGCTGAGATCAGAAAATGGAGTGTGTGTAAACGCACCTTTTGCTCCACTTGCATCATTCATATTCATATTCAGTTTGTAGCCTCGACACGCCATTTGACCCATCACATTATTTTTGTTTTCTTCTTTCCCCCAGAAAGACAGCATGACTGGCATGCTGAATTGGTTATTTGTCCCTGAAGGCACCACCCTAACAATAAGATGATTTGTGTTAACAAATGCGTACAACTGTGGTTTTAACTGTTTGTAGTCGAGTTTGCATGAGCTCACAAATTTTGCTAAAAATATGACACTGAAGAGAGGGAATCGAAGAAAAAATGTCAAAGACTTAAACATAAGCAGCTTTTCATTGTTGCTGGCATTTGGTGTGAGATTATAGGAAGACTTTTTTGTCTAATGTCAACACTGATTCCCAACTCACCCCTCTACTTTAGCCAAGTTATTGTCCATGACATAGGCCATAGCTGCTGCCAGCTCCTTCTTGATGTGTCCAACCTGGTTGCCATAAACATTTGCTACCATCACTGCGTTGCGGTCATATGGATTCTGGGGCTCACGCACCAAACCGACCATCTCCCCACGGTTCACCTGCCCAGAGAAAGCAGGTTAATTACGTTTCTGAGTACATATCTGCTGTTGCAAGTGATTCGTGTCGTTTATAAAACTAAAGCACTAAAGATATAGAGGTGACTGATTGATCCTCACCACCCCTGTGTAATATCTGAGGCCGACCACAGTGCCTCTCAGGTGGCCAAACAGCACGCTCCCATCGGCATCCGGCTCCTGAGATGCTGCAGCTCTGATGGCCTGAGAGAGGGTCTCCGCGTTTGTCTCATTGCGATCAGCGAAGAGGTCCACATCAGTAAACCGGTCCCAGCCAAACCTCCATCTGCGGGAAAACATGCCTGGAGACAGAAAACAAACACAATTGCAAACATCCGCAAAGACCGCACAACTGAACAGAAAGTAACACGACTCATTTTCTCAAGACAAGGAATCAGTCATTTCCAACATATAAATAAACGCACGGGGTAATAATTTTGTCAGTTCATCTTTTCTACAAGCCTGACATGTGAACATTTCTGTTATAGTTTCAGCTGGATTACATAACCGATCAAATAATACCCAGACATGGCAAATCTCAACAACAGTTAGCTGATTTGAGTTGTTATGTTAGCTAGCTGGTGCGACCACGTGAAAAACAACACTAAGAAAAAGAGAATATTATATTTGAATTTAACAATAGTTCTTACTGCTAATTTCTTCTCGGCATAAGTTAATACTTCAAAGATAACTCCACCTCAGTGGGTCTGACACACTTTTGAAGATGTTTAGCCTGTTTCAAATTGAGTCCAACTAGTTGCATTGAATGCTTAACTTCCGTTTTTGACCTTCAAAATAAATGTAATAATTAAATAAATAAATGGTTTGTTAATATTTAGTGAATTGGGCCTTGGATTCTGACATATAATCCAGACTGAGTAGTTGACTGAGTAAAAGTAAGTAGACCACTTTCTAAAGTAGAGAAAGATAATTCAACAGTGGACCTATGTGAAATCAATTAAAGTGTTCACAAGGTTTTATGTTATGATTTTGATATTGTAATTTGAAGAATTTCATTTTGTTGAAAAGAGTATGATATGTGGCAGGGTGAATGAGAGTTCGGGCAGGGATCAATGCCCCAACCTCCCGGGCCAAAGAGATGGGGCCAAGTAGCCAGGACAGACATACATTATGAAAGTGTGCACTGACTGCTTAATGACATCCATGAAAATCGATTTTTTTTTTTAGATTCTTAAGAAAAAACACTAAATTTTGAAGATGTTTTTCTCTATCACTTTTTGTAATTGGATGCAGTATTTTCAGGGTTTGATTGTCAAGGAGTTAAAAGTATTCAGATAAGATTATATATGATCTAATGTATTTTAAGCAACAATCTAATAGTAATAATGATAATGAAAATATTAATACATTTAATTTAAATTTCCTTTTTAAAACACCCAAGAAAACAGATGAAAAAAGGCATATCAAGCATATTTTAAACCCAACTGGATATACGGATTTGCAATTTTTACTTGTATATCAGAAATTAACTTAGTGTAAATAGCCTGTATCAAATCTACAACATTTGACTTTAGAGACATGTTTGTCATCTGATTTAAAGAAGTGAAGTCTTTATTTTATAGACTACCTGTCAAAAGTTTGGACACACTTAACCATTGGATTTAATAGAAAAGTGGATACTATATGACTGATACTAAATGTCAGTAAAGCATGGTGGCAAGGGTTCAAATTTGGGTTAGCACAATGAAAATACGGAAGATGAATAACATAGCAGATTTTGAGGGAGTTGTTATTCTGAAAATAAAAGACATCTAACATCCGGCGTAATGTCCTGCGCAAACGTCAGAAAGTTACGCGCCGTTTTGTGGCGAATGCTACGGAGGCCGTGCGGTTCTGATTCCCCGGTTTGCATCTACGAGCTTCCGCTTCCTCTCTGCTAAGTTCCTCCCAGGACCGAGTGAAGAGCCAAGCCGGGAGTATCCGGGGAGAGACACAAATAAAGTTACGGTGTGTTTAAAGACTCTATCGCTTTTCGCAGTCATTGGACTGTGTGTGTGCGAAATCTCAGCGTCAAATCTGGGATTAAAACAGACTAATAATAAGCAAGAACGGGGTAGAGTTGCAAGAGTTTTGCCGTAGTTCGACTGATGATTTTTGTGGTTGACAGTAACCGGTGAGTTAAGATTTGTTCATTCAGCATTAATTGATCTTTACCTTTTATGAAATGTGCAAAAAGATTATAACTTTATCGACAGTGGAAAACACAGACTGACTTTGATCTTCTTACATATATGTGTGGAGGAAATGTTTCACTGCCTGGAATCAGATAAAAATAAAACCTTGTGAAAACAGATTCTAGTGTTATTCGAGGTCTGTGATTGGTGGAAAAGTTAAGCCTCATGTAGATAGACTATGTTAATTTTAATGAACGTATAATAACAGTCTGGCTCGACATAAGTATCTTATTTTAGATGGCCTTGGCTATTAGCACACGTTTCTTTGTGATCAACACGGGCACTCAAAGCTATTATTTGCAGCAGCAACACCTATTCAGTGCCTTTCATACATTTCTTAAATCTAAAACTGCGGACAAAATGTGCAGCTCTTAGCTGCAAATTAGCTTTAATAACTTGAGAGTAACTTGCTCCTGACCTTTTAAACAAGGCACATCAGTGTTCAAATGCATCAATTCACTAGTCATTTGTGCACTGTACAGAAACTAACACACCTCCACCTTTGAGTCTGTTTTTATACCTTGTTTAATGATGTCTGGGACTTCAGTTTGCCAAGTTGATGATTTTGATCTGTCAAAATGTTGACACAGGGGTGAGGCAGCTGTTTGAATAACAGGATAAGGTGCTCATTGTGGGTGTGCAGTTGGAGTCTGTGTTTATGCTTCTCTCACCACCAGACCAATAAGCTATGCAGGGACTGTAAAAGGTGGAAAGCACAGACAGTGTGTACAAAGATTGTAGGCAAAGTAAATGTATGTTTTCACATCTGGCTGTGTGGACCAGTGTGTTTCTTTTGCCAGTGAGTGAATGAAAGGTGCTGGAAGTGGGTAGTGTGTCGGCTTCATCACTCCTTCCAGGAAGTTCTCCACAGAATTTCCTTTTATAGAAGCCAAACACAAAAGGCTTGTTGTCCACTTCCTGTAAACAGCTTGGCTGCTGCGTTTGCTGCGCCCTGGTTGGACGGCCTGGTCCTGTGACCCTTCGGGGTTCGGGGGAGTTCCAGGATGAGGAAGCGGGCTTCTCTTGACGACTGCCAGCCACGGGGAATAGAAAGTACTCTGATTCAGTGAGAGAGCTGACAATGAGGAAGAGAAATTTTTAAGGGCAGAAGGATGTGACAGACTGTGGCACATTTATGAAAAGAGTTTCTGTGGACTGATAGCAGATGGGAGATTCAGTTTGAGATTGTAAAAAAAGTATATCTACAAACCAAGAATGCAAACAAGTCACAGAGAATATGTTTTAATTTTGAACACATCCAGATTTTTTCTTCTTTTCTTTATTATTGCATATTCAGATTAATCTGGATTAATTGCTACACCTGTATTGCTTTGAGTTCATTTAAATATTTAGAAAATTAATCATTATTAATCAATTCCCATTAGCAAATTATAAATACATTTTTCATCCTGTCCAACAAGTACACTACAAATAACGATTTCAAAACAGTGAACATGTCTCTTCCCTCTTTGATGTGCCTTTTACTACTACTACTAATACTGCTACTGTCATCTAGCAGACGCTTTTATCCAAAGCGACTTACATTTGGGAGAACAACATAAGCAAGAAACCAGGATACAGCATGAACAGGCGGACTGCTGGACTTCGATGTAGTTATGTCAATTGCTACGTTTTTTTGTTTGTTTTTTTAAGGTGTTACTTATCCCAAAAGGGTTCTTTAGCACCTAGCAATGAAAGTTGGTACAAAATAACTTTCACTTTGCACACAGGCTGGTTTGTCCACTCAGAGACACAGTAAATGCTGGCACAAATATAGCAGCTGGCATGTATCCATGGCAAGTATAGCTGATTTAGTTGAGTTATAACTAAGTTTAACCATTATAACTAACTCACATTACTATTTTGGTATTGTGATTACATACTAGAAGCAGATTTTTTTTTATCATGATCCGTTATTGACCTTTGATATTGTTACATGCTGCACCTTTTATATTTCCTGTTATGACAAAAAGATGGTAAGAAATGACAGATACAAGCAAAATGGCTGACAGCACTTACAAAATGACCAGAATATAGTGTAAAGAGAAGAAATGACAGCGATACAGAACCAAAGAGTGCCCCAAATGCCTTTTTGACATGCATACTAACAACCTAATGATAAAAATAATACCAGAGGGAAACAATTAAAAAGACAAAAAAAGGCAGAACAAACAACAACAAAACAATTTCAGAGATGTAGCTACTGAAAATGGACACCGTCCTCTAAGAAAAAAAAAAAAACTGGTTCCTTTTTCTTTGTATTTATTCATTTCATGGTACAATAATAACAATCAATTCTTTATAAATAAATGGTTGAGACAGGAGTGACTAATAGAGTAGTTTATAGTAGTTTAATGGAAGTGGAAAAAACTCTTACTTTTGGTTTTACATACACCCAAACCATGTGATAGACATGACACAGGCAGGTTTACTTCCTTAGTGACTCACTGAAAGATTTTACAGCTGGTACATAATACAGCTGGCAGTGAAAGGGTTAAAAAGAGATACAAATACTGCAAACTGCTGTACGAATACACAGAAACACAATGACTAGCAGGAGATACAAAACACTGGGAAGTACAAACCCCTGCAGTTTGTTTTATATTCTGTCCTAAAACTGGATAAAAGCATAGAAATAAGAAAAACATAACAGTCTAGTATTAAAGTGATTGGAGGAATTGCAGTGCATCTGAAGTGTGATCAGTTGATCAATGCTACTTGTTTAACGGTGGTTAAGGAGGCAAGTGCTGATGTGTGCACCTGCCCGATTAAAGTTTACTGCTGCACTCAGAGAATTGCCTTCAAGCTATGGAAAAAGATGTGGAGGTGCTCACAATGGAGCCCCTCCTGATAAGAGGATTTTTTTTAAATTAGTGTGTGGACCGTGGAGCATGCCCAGCCGCGTAGCTGCAACCCTGCAGCTATGAAATTCCTTCGTAGCGGCAACTTGTCTCAACCTGGTTGGCCAGCTCCCCGCATCCAGCCTTTAAAATAGCACATTAAGTCCCAACCAGGCCTAAATTTATGTTGTTGTGGCAAGAACACACTTGTCCCGTCCATGTCGCTGAGGAATGAGGCGGCCTGCTAAAACCTGCCCTGAGAGGAGTGAAAAGAGAGACAGAGCCGTACAGGAAGAGAAAGCGCTAAGTGGGTAAATGAGTATTAGAGAAAGAGGTGCACGCGCTCAGTAGAGACACAGCGGTTTTTATTGTTTACCTGATCTTCTTCTGTCGGATGCAGAAGAGGCAACAAACAGGTGAGTATTTATCAGGTCGGTGTCAGGAACTGATCTGATTTTTTATGAAAAGCAAATGTTTTTCTGTAAATTGATTTTTTTTTTACAATTGGTTTGGGTATTTTATCACTTTTTCTCATCACATTGTAAAGTTTAAAGTCCATGTAGAGATTACCTGACCTAAAGAGGGAAAAACTGCATCAATGCAGAGACATCCATTGATTCTGCGTTGTTGGACGGGATCAAACCTCGGCTTCGCAGGCAAGCGAATGTTTCAGGATTCACACAGGGAGCCAGATGAGTTAGAGCTGAGGCGTCTTCATTGTGTTCCTATTATCCATTTGTTACAAAGGACAGTTCAAGTCAAAAGTTTGGATCCATTAAATCCATTGGGCGAGTGTCCAAACTTTTGATTTCTACTGTATCTGCCTGTGTGAAATGTTGGTCTTTTTTAATATCTTTGCTATTATTCTTTATTAAAAGCAACTTATGCAGAGTGGTTAATGTGTCAAATATATGAATCAGTATCCAAATATGGATTAAAAGTTGAGTCATTTTATACATCATACTTTATGATGTAGCCTGTAGCATGTGGGTTGTGTCTGTAGAGCATTTCCAGGAGGAGGGTTTTAAGTAAAGTGGTCATGCCCACCTGAGCCACGTTTGTTACTCTTATTTCATTACGAGCTGTGTCATTGGCGGTCAGATGCAGGAAATGAGGAAACCTTTGTTGCCTTCCTGTTTCCTGTCTGTGATGTCACCCAGATTGTAGCCCGTATCTTAGAGCTGATGAGCTGCTTGCTCTGCAAGTCTGGAAAAGGTGCTTTTGAGGTTGTTTCTGAAAGTGTGTGAGAGTGCCTGCAATCTCAGTTTTTCTTTTACCATATTAGGGCAGTGGATGACACTTGAGTTGCTACAAAGGGTGGGAAGAAGTACTCTCAATAACCAAGAAACTTCAGACACAGTTTTACATTGTGCAATCCTATAATAGCAAAGTAAAAGTTAATGAAAACCGCTCTGAACAATTTTTCTGATGTTTTATTATTTATGACATTAGATTTCTGATAAAGATACATGAAAACCTAAGAAAACTTCAAGAGTTTAGCCTATGATGATTCTGACTTTATCTCTAATATCAGCACAAAGTAAACCATGTAATTCTGATTGGTCACTGAAGGCAGTGACGTTTAGCTGAGTTTGCTGTAAATTGAATTGAACTGTAAAGAATGTAAGTTTATTCAACCTCAAAGGGAAGTTATTTTAGTGCAGTACAAATTATTGAGGTATGATTATTGAAGTGGCTGCATAGTGGTTTGCTGGTTGGCCTTACAGCAAAAAGGTAGCTGGTTCAAGCCTGGACTGGGGAAGGGTTTGAATGGGGGGGCCTCTCTATGCAGAGTTTTCGTGATCTCCCTGTGTATGCATGAGTTCCCTTTCAGTACTCCGGCTTCCTCCTGCTGCTGAGAGGCATGCATGTTGGGTAAACTTCACTCTAAATTCTCTCTATAAGTGAGTGTGAGAGGTTGTTGTCTCTCTGTGTTGGCTCTGTGATGGACTGGTGACCTTTCCAGGATAGGATTCAGCTTCCATGTGGAATAAACAATGTAGAAAACATGAATGTATGAATTAAAAAAGCACAACAGAGCTTTGGCTGTGATCTAACAGTGTTTAATTTGCGTCCATCTTGCATCCTACCTGTTCTCTGAGCTCTCACCAGTCAGTAAAAGTCTGTCTGATGTCGACTCTTGTCTCATCTCCTGATCTATCCCATTCTTTTTTCCTTCTCTTTATTTGATAATGTTCGATTGGTTTTCTTTAATGAGCCAGCCAGAGTGAGTTGAAAACGGCCCGTGTGCTGATATCCGGTTGCTAGCATGTGTAAAGCGAATCTTAAATAAAGTGACGCAGCATCTGAGAAGAAAAAGTTGTGAAGTACGGTCTCTCAGCCTCAGTAAGCAGCTCTGCATCCCTGAAATGTACATTGTGAATGTTCCTTTGCCATATCAAAATGCCAGGAACTCATATTTTTAAGCAAACTGTTTTTTAGAATTTAAAAAAATGGAGAAACCCTGCAGAAGAAGGAAATTTGTAAATGCCTGTAGCTTGGCAACAGCTGAGCTGAAGGTGTCACATGATGTTGGAAGTATACTTTCAGAGATGCACCATTTCTGTGATTTCCCCATCTCTAATAACATTCATTATACTTACCACTCTGTCTACGTTTTTTTTACCCCGATGTCTCATAGCAGCTTCAGGCCTTTTCACATGTACCTTAAAACTAGAGTTGTTCCGATACCGGTATTGGAAATGCCTCCGATACTGCCCCAAAGTCTGGTATTGGTATTGGCGATTACTGGAGTTCAGTAGCTCTGACACAGTTCTCCATTGTTCTTAAAGCAGTTGCACTGTGCCGCCGTCTGGAGCCTAAATGTTTTAGAGGGTTAGACAAGGTTAGACAAACAGCTAATAGTGATGATGTCAGCGGTGTGGCAGTATTTCACACTGGATTCTCCCACCAGCAAGACTACATTTGAAGATTAATGGCTTCAGTTTGCTGGATTCATTCATGTTTTACCATAAGTTTAACCTGAGCCAGGCCTTATCACAATACTAATCATCTCACAGTCATGCAGGTGAAATATGACATTTGTTTTATAATATAGTGGTATCGGTACTTGGTATCGGCCGATACCCATAGCACAAGTATTGGAATCGGTATCGAGAGGGAAAAAAAGGTATCGGACATCTCTTACTCAAACCTTCAAACCACAGCTGATCTGAACTGGCAAGAGGGATAGAAACAGCTGGATAGAAGTGCCTTTGAATATCAAACCGGCTTTGAAACACATTATTATTAACTCATTTTGTTTTAAATCCTATAAGGCATATCAAAAGGACTATGGGAATGACTGGAGTCGGGAATATATTCCTGCAGTCATGTTTCGGTAAAACACACAATGATGCTTCCTGATATTCCAGCTGTTCCTTTCTCAGCATTCTAAGTTCTTCCACTTAGTTTGCCAGCGGTCTCACATTCCTCAGGACAATCAGGGGAAGAAATGGTTAAACTTCATCCTCTGTGCTCTCTGATTCGTTCCTTCCTGTACATCCTAGACATCTATTCAAGTCATCTGGATTGGGGGTCTCATGCCGGAAATAATTCGGGCTTTGGGGAGCTTAATCAGCTGCTTCCACATGCAAACAGCTTTGCTGTTGGCAAGATTACTCTTTGTAACAGATGTTATAATGTTGCAAAAAGACCAGAACAAAAATATTTTCACTGCACAGCCTCCATACCATCATAAAAGTTTCAGATATCAGTTTTCCAACAGAACAAAGATCAGTAGAAAATTGCAAGGAGTTGCAAAGACTGACACAGTGTTACCTACTGCTACATCTTGTAGTAGTAGTATTAGTAGTAGTAGTAGAAGCACTAGTAGTGCCACCAGCAAAGAGATCTAGCTCTTTTTCCTTTAAAATAGGACTGAAATTAATCTGCCTCCATTTGTCAACTGATTTAAACCAGCTTGCGGGTTCCTCTCAAGCAGAGATGCAGAGTGAGGAAGACAACGCTCAGCTCTGAGTAGCATTTGTTAGACCGCGGTTGCTGCCTGAAAGTGAAAGTTGAAAATGAGATTAACCAGCTGAAAGACATCATGGTTTAGATTTAAGTATAGAGTAGCAACTGGAAAGAAAGGGGGTATACTTAAGCTCTCTAAAGCCCACTTTTCATTTTTCTGTTACTCGTTATATCTCTGCTAAAATTGAGAGAATAAAGAAGTGAGTTTCTTTACTTTTGTTTTCCTATTCTATCTTACTCGGTTTTTTTTTCTCTCTCACCGAGCTGGCCTTTCCTCTTCTTCACTGTCTCCCACACATCTGCAGACACTCTCTCTCTCTCTCTCTTTCTCTCTCTCTCTCTCTCTCTCTCTCTCTCTCTCTGGCTGCCTCTTTTCCTTCCTCATTCATTTGTAACCGTGAACAAGACTCAACGCGTCACTTTGCCCACTGATCATCTCTTCCTGTTCAAACTCTGCTCCGTTCTCTCCAACACTCGCTGCTGCTCGTCCGACTGTGTGATGGATGGATTAGTGAACTATGTGAGTTTTTCTTTACTTTCTTTTCCCTCTGAGAGCTAATCTTTTACCGAATTGCAGCCGTTTTTGGTTTTAGGCTGCTTTTGCAGTGTTAGCTGTCGCATTGTGAAATGTGAAAAAACAGGAAGTAGTTACCCCGTGGTTGCTGCTTGCAATAGACTCACTGGCTGTTACCTAAATTTGTGCGTCTCATCCTGATTCTGCAGGTGAACCTGTGTGTAGATGTGTGACAGCGGAGTGTGTGAGGACAAGCCCCCCGCCCCCCCTGTCAGGATGAGTAGCCAAGGAGGTGGAGCCAAGGACCCCCAGTCAGCTAATCACAACTCTCGGCCGCTGCCGTCTGTACCCGAGGAGAGGAAGGGCAGAAACAAGATCATCTCAATGTTTGCTTCAGATAAAGGTGGGATATGCTGAGCATGCACACTTCACTGAGCATGCACGCTGAACTGCAGGTGACACACACACTGAATCCTTGCAGGAGGCAGGAAGAAGGATCGGGACAAGGACAGGCCCGAGATCTCCTCCCCCTCTGACTTTGAACACACCATCCACGTGGGCTTTGATGCTGTTACTGGAGAATTCACTGTAAGTATTTAACGTAGTATTGAGCAATGCTTTATGTTTTTATGTTTGTTTATAAAAGACTGATAATTGTTTTTTTAACTTAACACACAAGACTGTATTTATTTGTTTTCTGACTACATATTGATTTAAAAAGCTGAAATTCATGCATATCATCCCAATAGTGTAGAGATAGCATTTGCTTTGAGTCACTCTGAATAAAACCTGGAGAGGTTTATATTTCAGTGTTTCTGGATTCTAAATAGATTGATGTGATTGTGGCAGAATCACATTTATTATTAAGAATCTTTAATGCTGAAAATTAAGCGTTATGTTCATGGCCATGGCACAACGTTGGAAACAAGTCAGTAACCTATACCCAGTTTTCAAATGTGATGGCAGTCGTTGATGTTTTTTCTCTGCAAATGGCTTTATCCGATGGTTTGGCTATTGCACAAGAGAAATATTTCTAGCATTTGTTTTTATTAGAAATGATGTTTTCTACAGCAGCATGTTCCACACTAACTGGGAATGGATGTAGTATTACGCAATCTGTCTGAAGTCTGAACATACTGTCCTCCTCACTGTTAGTTATTGTAGGCACATCTTTAAAATTATTATGGTGTTGTTTTTCAGCAGTATGCATGCTTACTTCTCTGTTATTGAGACAACAGGGTAGGAGAATGATTTCAGGTGGCTAAGTATATTAATTAAATTTGAGTAGTGCACCTCTTTCTCTAATACTCATTTGAGCAGTCATGGTTAAGTTTGTGGCTTTTATAGTAAGCTGCATAGTTACGTATTAGCTGAAAATGCCAGTTTCTTCTAACTTTGCTTTACCAATTTGATTATTAATGTTTTTTATTTGGAGTGGTACAATCTTTATATTTTTGTAAAAGTCTGACTTAAAAATCTCATCATTGCTATTGTATACCATTGCAATTACTGGTATTATCTCATGTTTCTTCAAACTTGACAGGCCACATATTAAGAAGTTAACATTATATTTGGCAGTTGTTTCAGCCACGGATGACACTGTAAAAATAAAAAGAGTTCATATCTGTGTGAGATTTGTGCAGCTGGTCACAATTCCTTAATGTGTGAAACGTCTCTTGGGAAAATAATTTCTAAATTAGAGAAGTTCACTCACTGAGCTATAATAGTTATTATTATTATCATTATAACCTTTACTTAAGTAGATAATAAGCCATTGAGATCATAATCTCTTTCACAAGGATGACTTGCAGTACATGTCATTGTAAAACCAGACAGTAAAGCTGTAAGATTGAAGTTTGATACGTATACGTAGAAAAATATTATATCACCTTGTTTTCCTCAGTTTCTTGTTAATTTTAAAATGTACTAACTCCTGTGTGTATCATGTGTCTAAATGTATGTAAAAGGTTTTGATAGTTATAACTGATCATGTTTACACCAATATTCTGAATATGTGCTCTGCACTTGTTTCTGTTGTGGTTTGCTGTGACAACTGTGTTGCTGTCTCCAGGAAAACAAAGCTACCTACTGTAGAGGTTGTTCCAAAATTATAATGAAAAGATCTTGTAGAACATTCAATAAGGAGAATTTTCTTAGTGAAGTGGGTAACATTCAATGGGATGAAGTATGTGCCACTGATGATGTACATACCTCCCTTAAATTATTAATGGATCTTTTTGTGAGAGTTGTGAATTTTGATGAGGCTAAAAAGGCTGCTTTTCTTTTACAGTTCTGTTGCAGAAAGAATTTTTTTTTTGTACTTCTTTTATTGAGTTGAATCATGTAGCTTATTTGACAAAACCAACTGAGATTGCAAATTATTTCAATGATTATTTTGTCGACAAGGTTGTTAAATTAGGGAAGAATTGGATTATACAGGTTATTCCAACTCAGAAGAATTGATAAAGAAATGTATTTTGAAAGACAAGATGTGTAATTTCAGATTTAATCAAATCAGTGTTAAGCAGGTGGAAATGATACTTGGTCCTTGCCTGATGGTGGATCAATTGGTACTGACAATCTTTATAACAGGCTGCTGAACTATCGCCTGTGGTGATTTCTAAACCTATATGCTATAGATTCAATAGATGCCTGATTAGTGGTGTGTGTTAGCTTTTTGCGGGCCAAATAGCAGAACTAAACTATTTGAAAAGATTATATTTAAGCGAGTGCAAGATCACTTTTATAATAATGACTTTACTTATCAATTAACCCTTACCAACAGGCTTATTAGTCTGGCCATTCTACCCACACTGCAATGACACAAATTTGATGTCAGACGGCTAGCTGACATCAATTGATGATTCTGTGTTGGTTGGTACAGTATTGCTCGACTTCAGTGCAGCTTTTGATGTGATTGACCATGACATTCTGATTTTAAAACTTGCTCTTTAAGGCTTTAAGACTCTGTTGCAATTCAGTGGTTTAAGAGTTTTCTACAGTATATGATAGATCACAAGGAGTTTATTTTAAATGTGCATTCTCTGGTAATAAGTCCCTGGACTGTGGAGTCCCTCAAGGAAGCTGTTTTGGACCTTTATTATTTTCTATACAGTATTTACTAATGATATACTATATGTTCTTAATATGACTAAACTAACCATGTTTGCTGATGAAACAACTATCTATTATGCGGTCCCTACATGTTCAGAGCTAAATATAGTTCTGTCTTGCGAGATAAGTGTGTTAAATTGTTAGATTACAAAAACAATAGGTATGATATTTGGTCCTAGGTACAGATTATCAGAGAATACTTAATTTAATATACATGTAAATGGTCAAACAATACAGCAAGTATGAACTGGGAAGCGTCTTGGACTTTGGCTTGATTGTAAATTGACATGGTCAACCCACATCAACTAGATAGTTGTCAAAATGGGTAGAGCTTTAGCAATAATACAAAAATGTGTACCATTCCTCAGCTGCTTTGTCAAGTAATTGTCTCACTGGTTTTGTGTCATTTGGATTATTGTTCAGTTGTATGGGCTACTGCATTGGACAGTCATCTAAGAAAATTATAATTGTCTCAGAACAAAGCTGCAAGGCTGGTCCTGAATTGCTCTCTGAGAGCTAGTGTTGCAGGAATGCATAGAAATCTAACCTGGCTGAAGGTCAAAAACAGACTGACACTCTTCATATTTTTATAGAATACAAAACACTAAGACTCAGTATATGTTGCTATGCAATTATTCATTCCTGGGGGGTGGGAGTAGATGGATTATTTTACCCCCATGTAAGACCAACTCTATGAAGAGGATTGTAATCTACAGGTCAGTTGTGTTGTGGAACAGTCTTCCATGTTAGGTTAGGGGAATTGATATAAAAGGTGGTTTTAAAAAGAGTTTAAAATTATACTTATTAACACTTCGATAAGGTTGGGTCTTGTGATATAGGACCTACATGATGTGTTACTAAACTTTTTAGGGGAAATAGTATTTTGATGTAATTGAATATGGATATATATGTGGGTATGAGCATCATTTTGCTATAGATTAGTGTATTTCCATGTGTTCTTGTTGTGCATTAACTTTCAAGAAGTTGGATTTTTATTTTTATTCTTACAGTTTTTATAAAACACGCTATATTTAATTTTAAATATATTTACTCTTTATGTATATGTTTGCTGTTGGTTTTGTTTGGTTTTTCTTATTTGAGAGTATAATCTCAGTGATTTTATTGTCAGGACCCCAGGGAGACAAGCTTACCTTTTGACGTCAGCTAATTGGGATCCTTTTCAGTAAACAATAAACTGATGATGGAAACATTCAGTCATTTGGGTTATTGTCAAGAAACCATGGAAAATGACTATTATAGTTTATTAAATTAAACTCTTTTGAATTATTCTCGTTATTACCACTGTGTTTAACTAAAGAAATATATGTTTAATTGTACCAAAATGAACAAGAAAATGAGAAAACAAGGGTGGTAAAGTATTTTTTTCTGTCTGTACCATCAGGAAATAATAACAAGAACTGAAAACTTTAAAAAACAGGAGCATTCCCCAAAGCTCTCACATTGTTTTTCCTGTAAGAGGCAGTGAGAAGTGTTTAAAATGTAGCGGGATCAGTCTGCTCCAGGTAGTTTTGTAGTTTCTTCCAATGCAGGAATATACAGTTTTTTTCTCTTATTTTTGGGTCATTTAAGAGAAGGAAGCTGAAGTTGATATTCCAGATAAGTAGGTCTCATATTTTGATGATTTCACCATGAACATACAGGGAAAGTCCCAGGAATTTCCTGTTGTGCTGCTGTAAAATTACAGTGCAGTATGTTACAGCACATTTAAGCATGTGAATCTCCTCCAACTTGTGAAAGTTAATTAGTTTCTTTATTAAGAAGCAGATTGTTTGGTTGATAAAGCAAGAAATTTTTTAACAATGCAGCTGCATGAGCTCTTGGTGTATGACTCAGTTTTGTGAGCTGTGTATAGTCTGTTCCTGTTTCTTACTTTTCTTCCCTTTCATGCTCAGATACAGATCAGTACGTGTGTCCTCTGTGTGTGTGTTTGTGCAGGGCATGCCAGAGCAGTGGGCCCGTCTCCTTCAGACCTCCAACATCAGTAAATCGGAGCAGAAGCAGAATCCTCAGGCTGTCCTCGACATTCTCAAGTTCTATGACTCCACCAGTGGAAAACAGAAATACCTCAGTTTTTCCGCCTCGGGTCAGTTTTCATCATGTCAACAGATAAATTGTAACTCTGGTTTTGTAACTGTGCCAACTCACTCAGACTCCTCACACTTTCCCTCTTCTTCGTTTTGTGCTTTCAGATAAAGACTCACAGTCGGTGAGTGAGTGTATCAATTATTCCTGATAACCACGTCTTGCAGTTGCATTCAGCAGTTTCTGACTTTTATCTTGTTTAATTGTTGTGTGTTTACGCTTGCAGCCAGGCAAGCAGGGTACTGCGACCTCCCCGTCGGGCAAAGATGACGACGACGACGATGACACACCTCCCCCTGTTGTCGCACCACGGCCAGAACACACAAAATCTGTAAGTTGTGTTCAACTCTTGCTTTGCTTAGTTTATTTATTTATCTTGATCTAACCAATAGAGTTTCTGAGTCGAAATGATACCATCATTTCTAATAAACTAAGATTAATCTCAATAAGGTTTAACCACAGGGAAGAAATGTTAAGAACAAATTGGAGCCATATTTTTTTTTGTTGTGTAAGGTATACACAAGATCAGTCATTGATCCAATCCCAGCTGTTGAGGTGGACGGTGCCTCTAAGGCTGCTGACAAACAGAAAAAGAAGGGAGGGAAGATGACCGATGAGGAGATTATGGAGAAACTGAGTAAATACAACACAAACTCCAAGATAAATGATGAAAATAATTCCCTACATGCCATGCTTCTGGCTCTATTTGCATCAAGTCAAAGTTTTTTTCATTGATCCTCAGGAACTATTGTGAGCGTTGGAGATCCTAAGAAGAAATACACTCGCTATGAAAAGATCGGCCAGGGGTAAGTCAGAAATTAAGCTCAGTAACAAATCAAAATGCATCCGATATGTGAGTGTAAGTTTAACTTGTTACTGTTATGAATCGACATTAACATATTTTTTTTTACAAGAGGAGAAATGATAAGCTTCCCATTTAACTTCTCCCTTTTTTTTTTTTTTAACTTTTAGGGCATCTGGAACCGTTTATACAGCCATAGATGTGGCCACAGGACAAGAGGTAAGCCTAATCTACAGTATAGCGATGCACCGAATATTCGGGCACAGAATATTTTCAGCCGATTAAGTGCAAAAAAAGCTACATTCGGTCTTCGGTGGACTGAGTTAAAAGCAAGGCTGAATAGTGGTTGTGCCACAATGACTATTGACGCAATCAAACAAAGTGCAATGATGAGGTAACCTGTGCTTTTTGAAAAACAAAGGCTGCTGGGATATTTAAAAAATGCCAGAATATATTCAATAAATACTCACTTTGATTGAAAAATGTCTACAAATTTATTCTAGGCTATTTATGCAACATTTTTAAAGAATAGTTGAAAAACTGAAACACATTTAATATTCGGTATTCAGCACTTGGCCAAGCATTTTAATGTTATTCGGCTTTGGCCACAAATTTTCGTTTTAGTGCATCCCTACTAATCGATCATGAAAACTACTAAGTTTCACCCATTTTCCACGGTCCTGCTATTAGTCATGCTTGCAGCTGATATCACACATTTCAGGACTTCAGACGGTATTCCAGCTGGATTTGGATTAGATGTCTCTTTCTGTTGCCCTGATGGACTGAGTTTACCTGCTGCATGTAGTTTACAGGATGTCATGCTCTGCAGGTGGCCATCAAACAGATCAACCTGCAGAAGCAGCCAAAGAAAGAGCTAATCATCAATGAGATCCTGGTCATGAAGGAGCTAAAGAACCCCAACATCGTCAACTTCCTAGACAGGTAACGCTGTCGCATTCTGTGTGGTAAAGATACAAAAGACACTTCACAGTGCCTATATGCATGTAACTATGTTTGTGTGAATCTTTAGCTTCCTGGTGGGTGACGAGCTGTTCGTGGTAATGGAGTACCTGGCTGGTGGTTCTCTAACTGATGTTGTGACTGAGACGTGCATGGATGAGGCTCAGATTGCTGCAGTCTGCAGAGAGGTAGAATTCATTTCCCCCCTTGGATATCTTCGACTGTATGAAATCTGCATTTATATCATTTTATTTATGAATGTAAGAACAGGCTCCATCAAACACTTTTTCAAAATTTAACATAATAGAGACACAACTTCAATATTTGCTGGATTGTTTTTTTTTTAAACGTTATTCAACAATTCCTGAGTTGCATTAGTTTTTGGGAAAGCTTACACCCCCTCCTCTCTGTGTGCAGGTGCTTCAGGCTCTGGAATTTCTACATGCCAATCAAGTCATCCATAGAGACATTAAGAGTGACAATGTTCTCCTGGGGATGGACGGATCAGTCAAACTCAGTGAGCACATGCAGCCACACATCCACAGACACAAGTCCTACTCGTCAGCACACTGTTTGATTCAGTTACATTTGTTCTTTTCACTAAAGCTGTAATGAAGTCAATAAATGTCATGATACCAACTCATGACCTTTTTTTCTCTTTTAGCCGACTTCGGCTTCTGTGCTCAGATCACCCCGGAGCAGAGCAAGCGCAGCACCATGGTGGGGACTCCGTACTGGATGGCTCCGGAGGTGGTGACCAGGAAAGCCTACGGACCCAAAGTGGATATTTGGTCTCTGGGGATTATGGCCATAGAGATGGTGGAAGGAGAGCCGCCGTATCTGAACGAGAATCCTCTCAGGGTGAGTGTGTGCTGGGAGGGTAGATGGGCATTTATTTTCTTGCAGACTTCGAACAAGTGTTTGCATTTAACTTTAATCCTAACTTTATGGATGGAGACGGCCTTGCTTCCTTTGTTGCCGAAGTATTTCAGAAACTGTTGAGACAGTTTTCACTCGTCCTCATTTCTGGATGGTTTGGTCTAATTTTTCCATGATTCTCCAAATGAGGAGTACTTCTAAGTTTTGTGATCCCTGACTTCTCCTGTAGCGCCATCATGAGGCTGATGGTTGTAATACTGCATTAAAGGTCTCCTTCCATGAAGATTAATTTCTACATTTAATGTTTCACCTATTTAAAAAAATACTAACTTGGTACAAAGCTGTTGCATGTTTTTAGTCTGTATGTTGTAACCTTTTCTGTTGCAACTTTTGTATCACATACACTATTTTGATATTTACTACCAAGAAAACCATGAGATCACGTTAAGGTTGTTTGAAAAACATTTAAATGAATATAGTCAAACTAAAGATAATTAAAATATTGGTCCTGTAAAGGAATAAAGCTTCTATATTAGACATGTAGAATCAAGATTCTACATTCATAACAGGTTTTATAACCATGCTTTGCTCTGGTTTCAGGCATTGTATTTAATTGCCACCAACGGCACTCCTGAGCTGCAGAGTCCAGAGAAGCTGTCTCCCGTCTTCAGGTCCTTCCTGTCCCGTTCTCTGGAGATGGACGTGGAGAAACGAGGTTCAGGCCGAGAGCTGCTGCAGGTAAAGCATGCCTACACTCTTACACTTAGCCAGAAAATAAATAGGCCAAGATAGAACTTAAACTATTTAATCCCTTTATCAGTTAAATTTGTTAGATTTTTTCATTGATTGAATTAATAGTTAACGTTTACAGGTGCTCATATAACCTGAGAAGATTGGATGAAAAGTCTCAAATGTCTGTGGTAATTATGTAGCATGAGGAGTCTAAGTATCCATTAAAAGCACAAAAAAAACAAAAAACGTAAGAAATTAAAAAATGTTGCTATTTCCAAGACGATATTGTTGTTGAGTTGTATTTCAAAAAAATAAAATTACGAAGCTAATTTTAAAGTTGAAGGTTATTCCTAAATGTTTGATGTTTCTGGTTTGTGCTCCTTTTTGTGTTTTACAGCATCCATTCCTGAAGCTGGCAAAGCCTCTGTCCAGCCTCACCCCGCTCATCCTGGCAGCCAAGGAGGCCATGAGGAACAACCGCTAAATCTCTCTATGAGGAGACAATAAGAGCGAAAAGCCATGGACATCCAGACAGTCATCATCTTTTTCTGGTCAAAATACAACCATCAGCAATCCCCAGTAGTTTATGTCCACCTCTCTGAAAACGCTGCTCCACTCCTCCAGGGGTCTCTCTTTGTCTTCCCTTTGTGCCTTGTTCCAAAGCTGTTTTCTGTGTATCTGTATTTTCTGTATGTTTGCAGCCACAGCTTGTGCGTGCTATGATGTACAGTATTAGGAATGCAGTATCATCTTTTTTTCTGGACACTTTACACATCAGGAGTAATTTTCTCTAAGAACGATATTGTCCTGGTTAGAGCTGAAATCTGTTCATTCTGGGATTATGGAATGTAGCCTCTGCTATTTTCTGTGGTTGTATGTGTTCTTTTTTTTGTCTATTAGGTTTGAATGTGGCATGAAAAGCTATAGTGTACTAAAACTGTGCTGTTTTGTGGTCCAGGGTGAGACAGTGGAGTCTTTGTGTCGTGAAATAAGACCACGCCAGTGTCCTTGTTTTACCCTGAATCTCACTGAAAATCAAATCATTCCAGAGATTTGTGGGATTTAACGTTTGATGTTTTCCCTTTACTCCATTCTTTGTAAACAAATCTTGAAGTATTTTTCTATTGGTCTGTGATAAATTGAACTTTTTATGCATTTCAACATTTCAAGTCTCAAACCATAATCATTTATAGTTCTTAGACTTGATAGACCTCTGCTACGAGGTTCCCTGTGCTGCCTAAATCTACACCAACCCAATTTAACGAATGCCTAAAAGCCACATTAACTCAGCCTGATGCCTCAAATGTCTCCTGTTGGTCTTTAGCTTTTCCTACTGCAGCACAAGCCTTATAACGTTGTCTGTTGGTGTGTGTTAAACACAAATACTGTATGAAAGAGTTTGAATGTTACGCTGGAGGAAGAGTCTTTACAGTTTTTTTTGTATATTGTGTAAACTCCTGTATTTTTAACAGCTGATAGTATGTATATCATTGTTTTATATTTGTAACTAACACAGCAGGAGGGATCTTAAATGTGTTTTCAGGATGTCTTTGTGTACCATTAAATGATGCAGGTATGGATTACAAACCATAAAATGCATAACCGAGACACTCGGACCTGACTCTCGCAGTATTTGGAAATCATGTTTTAATCTGACTGGAGCACCAGATGAGTTAAAAATCAGTGTAAACCACTGAATAAAATGTGCCTTTAACAGATGTTTGAAACAATCGTGGTGCTCCACCGGTGGATGCAGAGTAAATCGTTGGGTCTAACCTGAACACATTCCTGTGATGTATTTAATGTGGTTGAAGAGCATAAAATGAACGTGGTGTTCTTTATCATGAAACCAACTTTTGTGATTGAATAAGATCCACAGTGTTTGTAAATTATTAAAGTTGGATGGAAAAGACTGTTTTGTGTGAATCACTGATGAACTGACAGGGTGCACCAGTCATGGGGAAGCTTTGGGTTAATGCATATGAGATACAAAATGATGAAAATGGTGAAAAATGGCCACAGGAAAATGTTGTAAAGTGAACAGTGGATTGGAATGAGGGGGATTGACATAGTGGAAAAGGCCACAGATAAGACTGTGAGGGACCGAGCCGAACAATCAGAGTTGCACAGAGTTTAGAAATATAACTTTGATTTAATTTAACAAAAAAGGCAAAACAATTTCCAAAATATTGGGCCAATAAAAGAGGTCAACAAAAAATAACTGCGATGCAAGTACTTAACAAACTAAAGCAGCAACTGACACGTGAGGGAGACATATATACATGACTGATCAGTCCATTGTTGACACACTAGGGGAAAAATAATAAATCTACCAAATCAAAGTATAACAAACTTAATCCAATCCAAATAGAGGTTTGGAGGG
>JAVQJG010044502.1:0-10263 GCA_036024015.1 Craterocephalus amniculus
AGCCAACACAACAACACCATCTGCAAAAAGCAGAGACCCAATCCTGAGGCCACCAAACCGGATCCCCTCAACACCTCGGCTGCGCCTAGAAATTCTGTCCATAAATGTTATGAACAGAATCGGTGACAAAGGGCAGTCTTGGCGGAGTCCAACCCTCACCGGATACGAATCCGACTTACTACCAGAGATGCGGACCAAGCTCTGACAACGGTCGTACAGGGACCGGACTGCCCTCACCAAGGGGCCCGGTACCCCATACTCCCGGAGCACCCCCCACAGGAGTTCCCGGGGGACACGGTTGAACGCCTTCTCCAGGTCCACAAAGCACATGTAGACTGGTAGGGCGAACTCCCATGCCCCCTCCAGGACCCTGAAGAGGGTATAGAGCTGGTCCACTGTTCCATGACCAGGACGAAAACCACACTGCTCCTCCTCAATCTGAGGCTCGACTATCCGACGGACCCTCCTCTCCAGGACCCCCAAATAGACCTTACCAGGGAGGCTGAGGAGTGTGATCCCCCTGTAGTTGGAGCACACCCTGCGGTCCCCCTTCCTAAAAAGAGGGACCACCACCCCGGTCTGCCAATCCAGAGGCACTGTCCCCGATGTCCACGCAATGCCATAGAGACGATTAAAAGTGTTATTTTTTTAATGTATTAATGCACAAAAAGAAAAATTATTACTCATATCATAAAAATGTGAATTTGGCATTATCTTAGCAAAATAAGTAGATTTTGGACATGAAGGGTAACCAAATTCACCAAAAAACACTGTATCCTCCTACTTTATGGTTCTGACTGATAGGATGGCTGAAAGATGAGATATTTATTACACAAATGATGTCTCAGTTGTCACATCTGACATTCTGGTCCACACACACCAGTTGGTGGTGTGTGCATGGCTGGCCGGTCCATGTTTGTGTGTTCAAAAACCTGCACATCCGAATCATGTGACGATACAACATCAAACTTTAAGATGGGGGAGGAGGAGAAGGTGTGACTGCTCTGTGCTGTGATGGAGAGGCTTCACACAGCCTGGCCGCTTCTGTGAAAAAACGCAGCAACACAAACTAAAGTGCCTATGTTGTATCCATATTTGGATCAATCCAGCCACTAGCAGAGAGCTGTGTTTTACAGAATTCTTTCGTTCAACTGTTTTTTATGTTTATCATTCACATACCCATGATGCAGTGGGACTGAGTATAAACAGTAAGGCAGATAAAGCAACCCCAACTCTGCTCATTATAGATATAGTAGGCACGGCAGCTAGCTGGCTAACTCGTCTGCCTTCATCAAAGAAATGCTCTTTGCAGATGCCAGAAAATGGAGATTCTGGGCTCTTAACTTGAATTACCTAAGATTAATAACAGCATAAAAAATAGATTCATTTTCGGAGGAGCAAATCTGAAATAAAGCCCCACTGCCGACCTACGAGCAGAACCAGCAGAACCAGCATCGTGGAAGTCCAAGTGCATCACACTAACTCAGAGAACAAGTTTCATCTGGTCATTTTAGTCTTTCAGAAACAAACTGGGATTAATGGATGGTCTGAGTCTCCTGCTCCTGCCGTGCTGATGTACGTCTACTGACTACTTGCTAAATTTACCATGCAAACATACTTTATGTTTCACCGTTTAGCATTGTTAGCAGCTTATTCCTTAGCTAGAGGGTGACTAAGATATTTCATATGTGCAGCAAACATTCAGGTTTCACATCCTTCGCATGTCTGTTTTGGTTAAAATGAACTTTGCTCTCATCGCATGCTTCATTAAAGCTGACCTACGATCTGTTAATCATGGTGTTGAACTGACACACAAGCAATTTCTTCGTTGATAGTTTTAAAGTCGAAGTGAAGCAGAAAATAAATCAAAGTGTTCAGTTTGTTACGTCACATCAATTCTGCTGCCAAGCATCAAGGATTACAGTAATTCTTTGCTGAGGGAAAGTAGGGTTTTTCTCAGACTTTATAAAATGGTTATAGTCAATGTTTGGGTGGTAAAAAATAAATAATAAAATCATATAGAATTTCAGCAGCAGAATACACACTTGAAACAAATATTACCACCAAAGCTACACCACATATATGATTAAAATCAAAGTTTCATCTTTGTTTTTCCCTTAAACTGATTTATGTCCTAAGAAAAACAGCTTTTCTGCAAATCATGTTGTTTGCCAGGAATCTAGCTAGCTGAACATTTCCCAGATGGCTTTGCATGGCTGTATTTTGCTGTTGAGCATCGAGACGTTCGAGTTTCCTGACATCTTTCTTACTCCTTGTTTTAGTTTGCTTGGCTTCCATCTGACATCACTAAAAAGAAAATGTGCTGTTTGTCAGCACCGATGTGTAATTCATCCACTGAGATCATTTCTACCTCCACTGATGCTTTGTTTGAATAAATGTTTGTGCTTCACAACCTGCCAAATCACTGCGGCTTCAGACCCGCTGCTCCAGACTCGTACGGTGAAACAAACAGCATGGACCGCAAGACTTGAAAGTCCTGCAAGCTTTTAGCTCATCTGCCAAGACAAATACTCACGCTCGACACGACTGGTGTGGTTTTCACAGAGCTTTGTGACCATCATTTGTGTGTATAATCCTCTAGGCTACTCCATTTTTTGTTGGGCTGATGGTGCTGGAGCTGGTGGTGGGCATGCTGAAGACGGGAGGCCCGGTGGTCACCATCAGTGATGGACTCACCTCCATATCTGCTGGAATGATCTCCAGACTGCCAATGTAAGTGTTTCATGCTGTATGATGGATGGCAGCTTATAATGCACTGTTGGATTTCACTGCTTTTTGTCATACATGAGGCTGTGTTCTGATTAAAAAAGATTGTAACTCCTGTGATTTGTGTACCTCCAGGATGGCAGTGAAAAAGCTCAGTTTCCACAGTGATCGCCTCCAGGCCTGCTTTCAGCAATTTGACAGCACAGGCAGCTGCAAACTTATGTCACAGAGTTATGTCACACGATATGAGCTTTTCTTCCACTTTGTCCTTTATATCTAGATCTGGAGGGTCCACTAACCTGCAGGTTTTAGATGTTTCCCTCCTTCCCAACAGCTGATTAAGATGATTGGGTTAACATCAGGTTTGTGCAGAGCTTTAGTCTTTGGAGAGATCCAATTAGTTTGAATCAGGTGTGATAGTGCGGGAAACTTCTAAAACCTGCAGGACCTGATTTCATCTGGAGCAGGGTTCAGTTCTGACCCTAAGCAAGGCAAATTTATTCATATAGCACATTTTATGTGCAAGACAATTCAAGGTGCTTTACATTAGATAAAATAGCTCCAATTTTTAAAGAAGAAATTGAAAACGGAAGAAAAAAATCTAAAATCAAAATTAGGAAAAGATAACAGATTAAAAAACAGAATCCAAAGCAGAGACTTCATGCACCTGCTGACATCTTCACCTCTTATATACACTTTTATATCTCACATGTTTATGCCCCTTAAAACATCCGGGCTTATTTCTAAGTTCCCCTTCATGCTGTCCAAAACAGACACTAAATGCTGTAAATGTGGGATTTCTGTGGTGTTTGACATTAAAAGCGGAATCATGGAAAACTGAGTTGTGAGATTGATTCTGCAGATGGTTTCACAAATTAGGATGTGGGGGTGTGGAGGTCAGGTCAGCACCCTGAGCTCTTTGACCTTCTTCTTCAGCCTTTCCTGTGCAGTTTCAGTGATGTTAGCATGCTCCATTTTTGGCGTGTGTCAAATAAGCGTTTAGTGTTGCCCTCGCCTGTAACTACTGCTGGCACATATCACTCATTTGTTTATGGGTTATGATTTAAAGCGTCTAGTTTGTCATTTGGCTGTCACCAACTTGTTTTTTTGGGAACATAGGTAATGTGCGTCGGATGGAGCTAAATGACAACGCAAAGGCATGCACATCCACTGGGTAGCGGCCACAACACTTACGTGCCACTCAGCAAGTTGACAGCAGCACATAACTCAGAGCTGTAAAGATGTTATTTCTGCTTCAGAGCTGGCCGCTGTGACGTGGAGGTCCATGGGAATTAACTCTCTTTTGCATACAGCCCCCAGTGGTCATTTAAAGAATTGCAGTTCTTGGGATTTCTGCTTTGGCTTCATTTTTCAGTTCATAAAGTTTCAGCTTGATAATAATGAAATGATGAAAAATATAAGAAAGCACTTCATGAGTCTGTGGTTTAACGCCTTTTGCTAGAAGTGTTTTATGATAAAGGTTAACACTGATATGAAAGTGAGTCGATGCATCATTATGTTATGTAAGAGTCACTACAATTTTATTTGTATTTATTGTATTTTTATACCAAGCTATTCTATGTACACCTTTGCACTGTATGTGAAATAATCAAAATATTTCATGCCACATTCTCTTCCATCTTAGAAAGCTGTGAGTTTCAGGAGGAGATTTACACAATAAAAATAAGTACTGTGATGATTCAGGGTTTTTTTTGGTGAGGTAATTAATATGGGAAAGCAGGGCATCTTAGAGAGTTCTGACTGTCTCTCTTTCAGGCTTCTGGTACGAGGCTGTGAGCTGACGGCATACATGTATGTGTGGGACCACTTCCGGATAGTGGAGCTGCCCTGGAACTCACCATGGACCTGGTGGCTCACCTTGTTAGGAGTGGACTTCTGCTACTACTGGGTCCATCGCTTCGCTCATGGTACTGATGACATACTCCCATTCCTGAAAATCATCAGGAGACTTCAAGTACTGTTCATTCTTACATACTATGTCCCCCCACACTTTCACAAGACAAGATAATCTAAAAGCTTTACTTTATTCAGGGAAGAATATTCAGAAAAGCTTCCAGAAGAAGCAACTTCAGTCTTGCAGAACTTTGGTTTTCATTCTCTATAGAAAACTACAAGCTCCTACAGCGGTTACTGCATTTAACATGTGCATGGACAAGTTGACTCATATGAACTTGAAGGTATATTTAGGCCTGAACATCTAGATTCAGGCAACCCAAAGTCAGTATGCTAAGTTTAGTTTTGTCCTCCTCTACCTGGATGAGATGCAGGTTTCTTGTGCTCTGCCTCTGACTGGCAGAGATGAGAAAGACATAGTTGTTGGCTTTGAGTGGTAGGTCGGTTGTGTTGTGGGTGCATATGCAGGTTAGATGAGGTGTAAGATGAGTTGTCTCCTGTTGCTATGACAGCAGATGAGATGTTTGACTGGCTTCTGTGGGACTGAAGCTGTGAGCTTGCTTGTAAACAACATTTCTGAGTCAGAACAGCCAGAATCACTGGGAGACTAAACCGTCGCTATGCAAAACCTAAAAGTCTGGAGGAATGATTATGGATAAACGTGGCTTTGAAAAGGTCAAACTGTACATTGCAAATGAAAAGAAAAAAAAACTTAAGTTAAACAGAGGGGGGCAGTGAAGTCTGTAGTAGAAGTCGAGAAGCTTTTCCGCTTCTCTGCTGTTGTAAGGTGTACTTTCAGCTGATAATTACCCAATGGGTGGGTACATAAACTCATAAAATATTCGTGAATACATGTGAAGATAGTTAGCTGCAATTATATGCCAGTTTAATGCTTTTGTTAGTTGTTTTTTTAAATATGTGTCTCTTTTTTGCTATTTCACAAATACGGACATCAAATAGAAAGGAGACTTTAGGAGCAGCAGCATACCCCCAAAAAAGTAACCCAATGATAAAAGTGCTTTTTAGAAGGTACTGAGATTTTTTTGCATTGCCTATCTATCTACCTCTATCTCTCTCTATATCTGTCTATCTATCTATCTATCTGGCCAACTAACTAAAGATAAATAACTCAAGTTTATTATGTCAGAAATGCATATTCTTAAGGACAGAAAGTTACATCATGCTACTTTAACACATACATACAAACACAATATTACAAGATTACACTCAGTGTGCAGTACACACAATCTATATGACAGAATCAGTTTCTTTAAAGTTTCATATGCAGCTTCAGAGTTCACTGATGTACAGAGCATACGCTGCTACCAGTTTTCTACTTCCTCAGTGGACTGGGCAGGAAGTATCGAGCACATGCTTTGCACCTGGGCCAGTTTGAGTTTGGGGTGATTTTAATCAGACTGACATGTTTAAGATGCATCTTAAAAAGAAGGTTTTGGGGTTTTGGTCATATTTTGCCTCCGGTGGTAGCTACTGTCAGCTCAGATTCATAGTGGATCTGAACAACATCCACTTTTCCTATTAGAAGAATATATATATTCTCCACTGGCCATGCATGTGCGCTGTATGTTTCATTACAATAAGGCAAAATAAGCAGCTTTCATTCCATGCTTCAAAGATGACTGTGGAGTTTCCATGGTTGTGTTTGTGTTCTCAGTGTATTACTTTGCCAATATAAGTCAGATACCTACCAGCATCAAACTATCTTTTACTTTCATGTTGCTCTCTAATAGTAAAAACAAAGACTACAAAGTTAGCTGATGATAAATGGCTGTAAAATGTTGATTTAGTTGCTTTCCCTGTGGGGAGGAGTCCAGAACATGGCACTCACATCATGTTTTCCTGGACACTGCAGAGGAAGCAATTATTTTTGAGTTACATCCAGCTGCTTTAGAGTCGTGCAGATGTGAGAGGCCTCCGTCTCCAGAGGCCTGTGGTCTTAACCCAGGCCTGCCACAGCAACAGGCTGTATATAGTCATGTCTCTGAAGCAGCGACGTCCTGCAGCATCACTCTGAAAAAACACAGATATGAAATGTATACCAGATACAGTGTCTCCGCAGTAGTGGCTCCAGGTTGTTGTTTTTAAGGACTGCCAGCATATTGGCTTGGTAGCGCATGTGCTAGATGGTCAGCTGCCACTCAGCACACCAGATGAGAGGTACAGTATTTATTTGTGGCCAGCAGTGATGTTTATTTGTGTCAGTGGCACATCAAGTTGCCCGCCGTCTGGCCCACATAGTTTTGGATTAAAGTCCACGCCTCTGTGTTGACATTACAGTCTGGCTACACAGAAGCTGTGCATTTAAATGTTATGCCACGGCCCACCAAAAACTGGCCAACACACTTTTGAGGTGAGTGAGAACAGCCTTTAGGATGCTGGTGGTCTTCTTGACTTCTCCATTATTTCCAGCTTGCGCATGGAGATTGTTCAAGCATCCAGCCACAAAATGGGGATTCCTGTGTGTAGCTCAGGTCTCATGAGGCAATATTTTAAACAATGAAACGATTGTTATCCTTAAACCATGAGTTTTCTCTACAGAAAATTTAATCCAACATGATTTCGGAGAGTTTGGTTGCTTAGGATATTTTATTGCATATTGTTAATTGTATTAGAAACTGCACATTACAGTACGTGTCTTATGATAAAGTAAATGTGCCAAATGCAGCTACTCGTAAAGAGGATAATGATTAGCCTTTCTACCCCAGTGATCTTCGGGATCAGATACTACATTTCATCTCAATAAAGAGACAATGGTGATAGTGGAGAGGCTAACAAGTAGCATTGATGTTTGCACCTGTGTCCATCCACACACTCCTAGTTCTTAGTAAAATTCCTCAGCTGATGAAGTTAACTTTAGTTCAACTTGTTTTCTGGAAAGAAACATGGAGAAGCATGTTATGATATGCTTTATGATAGAACAACAATTTAATTCCTCAGTTGGAGAAATAGTTTGTGGGTCATTGAGGAAACACCAAGCCAGACAAATGTAAACAAAGCTCTTGAAATGTGTTTCAAAAGTCCTGGAAAGTTAAATTAAACAGCAAGCTCTGCTAGTTCAGAGGTTGGTGATCTTTGCGTGAGCACGAACATGTCTCCGGATTTATATGAACATATTTCAGCACCTGAAAGTTGACAGTTTGGTCCTGCAGTCACATCCTGCTTCTAAGAGGAAAGAAAAATCTGCAGACAGTGTTCATCAACATAACTTGCAATTTATTTGAGGAATAACATGATTTTCTAAACTGCTAAACAGGTTCATGTCTATAAAAAACACTTTCCACTTATTTTTATTTCCTCCTCTTCCCGCCTGTTGGGTTTGTTATTGCGGAACATTGTGGGGCCACAGATGGTCATATGGTGCTCGCTTCGGATATGTAAGCTTTTCCCTATTTGTTAACAGAGGGAAGCTGCTGTTTGTGACCGCGGGACTGGGCCGGTACAAACCTCACTCCTTACTTTGGTCAGCTGAAGTTGTCTCAGTCAACCAAATTCTCACCTCTAGCTCTTTCCATAGGACATCTCAACCAAAATATTCCAGCATGAAAGGATCGAAATAAATGGCCATGACAAGTCTTATTTAAAATAGTGTCAAATTTAAGCAGTTTTGCCTTCAGTCTAGCTTTAAACAGCAGAAACGTTAAGCTTTAAAGCTTAATATTTTATTATGAGGGAAAGATTATAATAGAAAAGGCTAAATAATGTCTCTGTTGGGAAATCTGAGACTATTACCTCAGCTCTAAATACTATTTTTAGTTTGACCATTTTTATGAGCATTTTTATAGTTCCCCTCTCATGACCTCAAAAAAAAAGGATGCCTTAGAGATAATTAAGTGGAACGCACTTGGCATCTTGGCCATCTTGACCGAAGAGACATTACATCTTGGGATGGATGCAGGTTGAAAAAAAAAAAACTGAACCCATGCAATCTGCATGATTTTTTTAAATTTAGGTTGGCATTAAGTTAAGATTTCTCCGTTCACAGGCGTAGCTGCAAAAGCCTGTGACCAGCCTGTATATGTGGCCTTTGCTTGGGTTTTGGCTCGAATCTGTGTGGAGAAGAAGTTGTCGTTTAAAGTTTAGGCAAATTGAAAACAAACATTTGAATGACCTTTGTGCACACAGATTCAAATAATGTGTACTCCTGATGTCAATATTTGCATGGACTCTTATCGTGAGTGCACGTATCAGTCAGGTCTGCAGCTTTAGCGCGTTCTTCTTTTATAAATAAGTGTTCATTTAGTCTTATTCATAACCAGGTTTTGCTTTCAAGGAAACAAAGGTGTTTGTTTTCAGAGGCCAAGAGATTTCCAAAAGTTCAGTTCCCCTGCCGTCTAAAATAACATGAGCTTTGCTAAACGTTTACCCACTGGTTTATGTATTAACAGCCATCCAAGCCACCTTATATAAACAAATCAGTTCAATAACCTGATGACTGACAAGAATAGAAAACAAATTCATTTCGCCCCAGTTTTTTTTTCCTCCTCATTTTGCCTATAGACCTATTTTAGCAGCAGACAGACACACTATATATGTTCAAAACTCTTTTTATTCTGAACCGTCCTGGGACCAGATGGTTTTGGGTGAGCATGAGGCAGACTTGTTTCGGATGAGGCTGCCTTGTTGACAGGCCAGTTGATTCTGTTTATTCTAACCTCATATCGCAAGAGCCACTAATAGCAGTTCTCCACTTGGGCAGCATCTATATCCAGGCATGGTATCCAGGGTAAAGCCATTAATCAGCCAGTCAGCTGTCTGTACTCTGATTGTATGTGAGGTAATGGAGTTACGTTGCAGTCGTCTCACCACACTAACTGCTACTGTTACACTTATAGCTCAGAAACATCAGAGCATCACTTTAAGTTGTCTTGAAATGGTATTATTTCCTCCTCAGATTGGTGTAATTTGAGTCAATAGTAAAGAAGTTGAAATTGGTTAAAAAAGATTTCACCAACTTGGAGCCAAAACTTCTTTTTTATTTAGTTAGAGCTTCATTTGCATCTCTAGATGAAACCTAGTGGTCATGAAACTGCATTAACGCTTGCTGGAGGTGCGAAATGGCCAAAATACACCAAAATACCCACCAGCAGGTGATTTTATGCAAATGATGGCCTGTTAGATCACTAATGACATCATTCCATCAATCTGCATTAAAGATAAAAGAGATTGTGCTTCATGACAAGAGGTTTTTGAGATTTAATGAGGCTCTAAAGTGATTTAAGATCCAATGAAATTGGAACATAATGTGCAAAACATGTCAAATATAAGTGTTTTCTATTTCTAATTGATATACATTGTGATTTTTTTATATGTTTTGAAAAAGAAGGCGTAAGAGACTCAGAAGGCAAGGGGTTGGTGTGTCATGCAGAAATACAAGTTGCAGAGTGGAGTTTGTTACAATCTCATAATGTGTAATCAATTTGCTTAAAGCGGATCAATGCAAGTCTGGGTATGTTTACCATGCAGTGCACACTCCAAAGCTATAGGGGGAGCTCCAGAGCGAGAAACTAGGCGACAGACGAAGAAGAATGTTGTAAACAGAGGCAACTTACGGCTGTCTTGAACAGGCTACGGCTAGTTAGCATGGCTTCAAAGGCATCTAGT
>JAVQJG010044520.1:0-12524 GCA_036024015.1 Craterocephalus amniculus
TATTATTATTATTATTATTATTATTATACATGATCAATAATAGGTAGAGTGACTGATTAAAACACAAAAACATTGTGGAATGCAATACAAGAACAAGGATTTATGTCCTTTCTGTAAAATATTTGTAAAATCCAGAATCAATCAGCCTGTTCTATTTACAGAGCTACAGGAAGTAGTCTAGCGTTGTCGTGGCTCAGACAGTTTACGACAGTGCCGTAAAGTACCAATGTTGTGGTGGTTGGAAATTTGACCACTCGTCCTTTGAGGTGACAGTTGTCCTTTAGTCAACTAAGAAATAGTGCTGCTTTCGGCTAAAGCAGATATTATCTTCGCATTTTACCATGGCGGGGACAATTGCACGCAAAGCCATTGACCACCTGAAAAGCAAAGAGTTCCGGGATTATTTGATGAGGTATGTATTAGAAGCTAGTAGGTTTCTCTGCTAGCACGTTTGCTAATGTAGCCAGTTTACTCTTGAGCTGCGGCTTGTTAAGCAAAGGTAGCCGAAGTCGAACAACCGGCTACATTCAGTGTCTTTATCTAGCAAATGTAACGAAAAGCCATGACTGTTTGTTAAGATTTTTTGTAATTGGCATAGTTTTTTCTCGGAAGCCTAACTTTGACAGTTTTCAAGGACGACTGTGTTCTCTAATGTGGGACAGTATTATTATGTTCTTTCAATTTGTGAAATACATGCATTTAAATGGGGATAAATGTTCAATTGCACGTATAATCTTTCGTCGTAGTTGTAAGATGGGTTAATGTGTTGGCTCCACGATGTGCTGGTGTTTTGTTAGCTGCAGATTAGCTACAAGCATAAATTCAATCTGGAGTAAAGGTGAGATTTTGGCATAGTGACGCAAGACGCTATCTTTGTTTGCATTTGTCACAGATAAGCAACAGTTTTTTCCTTATCCTTCAGCCTGTTCAGTGCATATGGTGACCTCCAATCATCTATTTATCGACTTAATCCTACCATTAACCATTAGGTGCAGTCATTTAGTGATTAAGAACTGGTGTTTTTCATTGTGTGAACTGACTCCCATATATCTAATTTGCTTCTTGCTGTGTTTTCTTCTCTTGAATGTGGCACCAAAAATGAAAAATACAAACTTTCAACAGTACGGTAAGACCTCAATCTTAATGTTAAGTTCATTGTTTGCATCTCCTTATTTGTGACAACTGGTGGTTTCATATTTGTGTTGCTGAATTTAATATTGACTTGTAATAGTATACATGTCTTACATTTAAAAATTTAGCACTGTATAAAAAACGTTAGCATGCCATTTTGATTTAGTTTTCTGGCAACTTTCCCTCTACATGTTTCATTGGTAATTATATACTTCTGTTGTATTGGTCAAACCGCTTGACAGTTTTTATTTTTACAGCATTTCTGGGGTCCTGTAGCAAACTGGGGTCTTCCTATAGCCGCCATCACGGATATGAAGAAGAGCCCTGAAATTATCAGTGGCAGGATGACTTTTGGTAAGACATGATGGATAACTGACTGATGAAATCAGATGTGCATAGTGCAAATGTTTTGTTCTTGTTAACTTTACAGAGTTTGGTTATATTAAAATATGCCTTTTTTAAATTAAGGTTACTTTTTTGTCAGTTCTGCTGAACTGCAATTGATCCCGTTAAGATGGTAAATTGCATATACATTTATTATAAGCCCAGTTAAAAACTTGTGTGCTTTGTGAATTGTAAATAAAAACAGAATGCAATCCCTTCCAAGTCCCATAAACCCAAATTTTTCCACAGTTTAACATAGAAAACATATTAGATATTGAAAATGTAAATTTTATCGGTACATTTATCCTCAAAAAAGTTGGGGAAAAGCCACATTTGCCACTTTTTAGCAACCATGCTTGTTTAAAAACAGATCTCTTGTAGATCTTTGGGATAGAGGTTGTCCCAAGTCTCTGTGATACAGGGGTCTAGCTATTCAACAGTCCGGGGCCTTCCATACTGGATTTCACTTTGAGCAGTGTTCCACATATTTTCACTTGGTGGAAGGTATGGATTGCTGAGAGTTTGGCTCTTATCAAAGATTCAGCCTCTCATTCACTACAAAGCAGTTAAAGGAAAAAACTGAGAGCTGCATCTTTTGCACATTAGACATCAGTAGTTGGCCGCCCAACTTTAAACCACACGCGGTGCCCATAAGTTTTGAAAAGAATCACAAATTTTGAATTGTCTGACTAGTGACTACAGACAATTTTTTCACTTTTCCTCAATCCTTTTTTTGCATTTTAGTTTAGAGTCCTTTTGAGTTTTTGCATGGACAAGTGGTGGTTGTTTCTGGATCGTGTTCACATAAGGCTTATTTCTTTGCACAAGAGATCATTTAACCTGCATTTTCTGGAAGTGCTCCTTGTTGCCAGTAAATATAGCTTATCACAATATTTCCCTCCAGCTTTTTCATTTAAGCACAACTCAACTTTTCCATCCTTCTACACCTGTCCCAGCTTTTTGAGACATTAAGCTTTCATGAAATAGTTACTTTCAACATTTCATGTTTTTCTATATTTAATTGTGAATATTGGTTTATGAGATCTGTGATTCGTTGCATTATCTTTTATCTACATTGTACAAAGCGTGCCAACATTGTTATTGTCAGTTGTGTAACTTCGTAACCTTGATAACTTTTCAATTCGGGAAGTGTGGCAGTAAGCCTAATATGGCTGATATGAATATGATATGTAAGATCTTTATTATAAAGTATTCATGTTTAAGTGGCTTGTAAGAACACCGTATTTTTTACAAACTAATGCTTCCATGTTTCCTTACTCCTCTCAGCTTTGTGCTGTTATTCGCTGCTCTTTATGAGGTTTGCTTACAAGGTTCAGCCACGCAACTGGTTACTGTTTGCTTGTCATTTGACCAACGAGTCAGCACAACTAGTCCAAGGAAGTCGCCTCATCAAATACAAGTGAGACACATTTTATTCAACATTGTGTTGTTGTCACTGTACACAGATCAGCAGAATATTTCTCATTAAATGCAGTGTGAAAAACAAGTTTATCATCTATGCTCCCTTAAAAATTACATTTGCAGTCATCTGTTCATAGAAACTAATCTGTCAGGTATGAATTACATGTGCTAAGGTCACAGTCCTGAACATCTTTCAACCTATTTTCCACCTTGTTCTTACTTTGCTACCATAATATTGACCTGTATGAACCTGTAGTCATGTCACTGTAGATCTGAAATGGAAAGCACTATTGGAGAAGGGAGACTATAATGACTTATACAAGTGATGGTATATTTAAGATAAGAGCTATTAAAGTCAGAGAATAAAGCATAATAGCTTCATTTTTTGTTTCAGCATGGAGAAGAAGACTGGATCTTAGTGGGACAGTGAAGCAGACAGGACAACAGCAGAATGCTGCTTCAACACATCAGAACGTATTCATCTAAATATGTAATCTAATCAGTAAAACTACTGCACTTCTGCCATTTTTTAACCTGATGTTACCATGATCAACCACTGTTGAAAAAATTGTCACATGCCTACAATGGCATAAATTTTATGAGGCTTTTTGCCAAGGATAAATCAACTGCTTTGATTTATTTTTCTGTTTCTTCATGATGACACACCAAGTTTTAATGTGGAAGAATGTACATCAAGCTAACCAGCCTGACAGTGGGGTGTGTTGCACACAGGCCAGTGTCTATTATCCCAAATTATCATGTCATTTTAATAATGTTATGGAAAAACTGATATTTACAGGGCTAGGCTGACATCAGTGCAAATGTCAGTGTAATACTGGTGAAGCATGTAAATCATTACCCATTTAGTTTTTCTTATACAAACAAAACCCAGGATAGAGTACCTGCTAATGCAGATGATGAGGCAGGATGTTATCTTCTAAAATGTATGTATGGTGTTATGTAGAATTGTATTCAGGTTTAGCATATTTTTACCCAACAGTTACATAAACATTTTCAATCAAATTAACGATCTTGATGATGAAACAGAAAACTGTACACATGATATGTTACTATAATTAGACTCTAGATTAAACTCTCAATTATCCTAGAAGACTGAGCAGGGGAGGCTGCTTCTGTCAGTGTTGACCAAGCGTGTTCCTCTAATTTATGAACCATTCACACACATTTATGGTCATTGTTTGATTCATTAGTTTTTTTCTAAATAATTTGTGAATTCTGTAGGTTTGTTTAAATAAATTGGATAGAAGCCTAACTACTTGTGTGGAAAAATAGTTTTTGTTTGCCATGAAACATTACATAAAAAATTTGTGTGTGATATTATGGTATGGTATGCCATGGTAATTGTTTGGGATGAATATACACTTGCTATGTAGTATGAATCGTTTTGGTGCTCATGTCATAAATGCCATAACCCAAAATATCTCTACATATTTAATTTTCAGTGTGAAATGCTATACATGTTACACGTATATGCATGCAGGGATTCATAAGAAACTACCTTTTCTCACTAAATGTAGCTGAGCTGGAGTCAGATAGCTGGACAACAGGAATATATATTGGTCGGTGGAAATCCCTAAATTAAGTTTGTGTAGCGGTGGGACGGACACACATTGACACATGACAATACACCAGCAGAGGGCAGTAATACTACAAAAAAGGGAACGTTCAGCTCAGTCACGTGACGCAGAAGAAAACAAACATGGCGTCCATAAACAGTGATGAGTGGAGAGGCATCTGCGACAAATTCACCAACGCCCAAAATCTCACCGAGATAGAATCGCGAAAAGACCCAGAAAACGACCCGTTCCGGTCCAAGTACAAAGCCAGGGAGCTTCTGCGAGAGATTTACTGCTCCCTGAAGAACCTGGAACCTGGCGACGGTGAAGCGGACGCAGGAGAGAGCGGCGAGCAACCGCCGCCAGAGCAGCCGGTGGATGGCCTGGTGGAGGACGCCTTCAGTCGGGGTGTTAGCGGTGACTCCGCAGCTGGATTGCGGGCAGCTAGACTCGGGGCTGTGGAGTACTACCTCGGGGTCAACCATGTCGACACAGAGGAGCTGTCAGCCGGGCAGGAGCATCTGATGAACTGCATGAAACTGCTGGAGAAGTGCAGTGTGTCGTCCGAGAACGTGTCGTTGTTTATTCATGTCAGGGTAATGTCGGCAGCTCTTTGGATTCACAATCAATTACTCAGTCAGTTATTTCCGAAATGTCTAGATAGTTGTCATGTCTTTAACGTTACGTACAAACCAAAATATCTTGGCTGTGCACAGTAAGTGGAGCATACTGGCATTCATTACAAATTCCCATCTAGTTTTGCTTGCAGCATAAAAAAATCTCTTGTTTATGTATAAATAGTGTCCTTCCTACAAATATCCTGATGCTGATCATGTGTTGACTCCTTGTGCTTTCAGAACCAGCTGGGCATCCTGTGGGCAGGCCGGGATGAGACGGAGATGGCTCAAGGCTTCCTTGAAACAGCGGAATCCATCTACCAACGTTACACGAAGGAGGTGATCTGCAGTGGCTGAAACTAGTTTTTTTTTTTTTCATATATCCATTCATCATCATCATCATCTCATTAATCATGCATTATCATATATTTGAAATGTCTGTCCCACGTTAAAGCTATGAAAACTGGACAAGTTAAATGTGGTGTGTGGTTTGAAGATAAATTTATTGGGGAGATTTAGAGCTGCATTTCCTAAATGAAAGAAATTAACAAGCAGTTAATCTCCTCTCAGCCCTACCAAAAAAAAACCAAAAAAAATAACACTTGAGTATTATTGAGTAAGTTGTTGAGAACATGTTTAACAAAATGCATGGATGTGTGGTGTTGGATGCAGACATTACAGTTCAGCAGTAACCTGTGCAATTTAGCAAGATCAACCCTAATTCTAGGCTTTTTTGACAACACTTGATTGAAATGGCATCCATTTGGATTTCAGTATACTTTTCTTGTGGGGATTTAGGCAATTTACTTCTGCATGTTTTCCAGGATGGAACTCCCCCCACTGATATGACTGAGTACTTCTGTACTGAGGAGAATATTCTGACCCACCAGGAAAGGACCAAGAAGTAATTTTTAAGCTACAACCTCCACAAACATCACATACACAAACATGCACCTCAGCAGTTTTCTTACTTTTTGCCTCTTTTTTTTCTCCATTTATCACTGTTGCTTCCAGGTTTGAGTTGGCTTACACCCATTCCATGTACTACCTTGCTCAAGTTTATAAAAACCTTGGTGAGTATGTGATCAGGGTGGATTTCTCGTTTTTGGTTGGTGCACATATAATACATGAATAACTTGGATATATTTATCCCTGAGCTGAATTTAAATGGAAATGTGTGAAAATAAGGCTGAATAAATGAATATTTGATGATTATGATTTTTATCTGCCAGGTCAAACTGAACGTGCTGCCACTTACTGCCACAGTACCCTGCAGAGACAGTTGCAATTAAATCAGTTTATCCCGATGGAGTGGGCTCTAAATGCTGCTACACTTTCCCAATATTACATCACTAAGGTAGGACACACAGTGATGGAAACGGGGGAAAATTTTTTATTAATTGCTAATAAAATTAAAGAACATGCATGACCCTGTTTTACATGGCTCTATTAGGTTTCATTTTGGTACAGTTTTATGTTGAGTTACTTTTAGGAGGATTGGATTTAGTCCTTAATGTTTACTTTTTTTCATAGTGAGTTGTTTTACAAAATAAATTCTTACTGATATATTATTTATGCTTGACATTTTGTCCAGGGCCGATACATGGAAGGCAGACATTGCCTTTCAGCAGCTACTGTCATATCCGGTTTGGCAGGAGAAGTACCCTCTGAGGCAGCAGCACAAGAAAGTGAGTTCCTCTGCAGATTCCTGTACATGCACATCAGTAAAAATATCTAAGCAAAAAAAAGCCCATTTTAACCTTTGGTCCAACAAATTTAACCTATTTATCATTTGTCATGGCACGTCTAACATCTCTCTCTCCTACTGTCTGACCCAGGTGAGACAGAAAGTGAGCGTAGGGAACATCTCAGACAGAAGAGAGCTGAGATTGCAAGATGTTGGATAAAATACTGCCTCAATCTGCTGCAGGATGCCAAGAAACTGCTAGAGGTATTCCATTTTGATAAATCTGTAGGCCTATAAGTTATAGAGACATGCTCTATTAAAGCAAATAGAAAGCAAAAGAAAACTGAAGATTTCCAAAAAAAGAAAAAGAGACTCATTAAAGGCTTTTTGTAGGATAATTGCTTTAAATTGAGTTTTTTCTGCGGCTCTTGTATCTCACCTAGTTGCTTGTGTGAAATGCATCTTGAAATACAATCGGTGTGTATGCAGGATAATATCGGTGAGCTGGATACTGATCGTCAAGACGAGCTGAAGAGAGCGAGAAGACAAGAAGAGGAGGAAGAAGAGAAGGGAAGGAAGAGCGCTCTGCTATTTGGCTCTGAGGACACCTTTGACTCCATTGCTAGTGTGGAAGAAAAGGTCTGTGCGTTGTGTCCAGTTCTATGCTGACACTATTCAGCATGCCATTGTTTAAATGACCCATGCCATGATTTTCCATGTTTCCTGTATTATCTGCAGTAATCAAACAATGTAATATCACTTTAAACATCACCAAAGCTCTTTTTTTTCTTAAAACGGTATACACATGTTTTAGTATTTTCATGCAAACTGTGTTCAATGAAGAATAAGATTAGCTTCCCATTAGAGGGCGCTATTCTCTACGAATAGACTCAACTCATTCTGGTAAGTGGTAATGACCTGAAAACCGCTTGTCTCTGCTGTACAGGTGTTGTGTTTGTTCCCTTTGGACTTCAACGAGGCCAGAACCGTTTTTCTGGTGGGACAGAACTATGTCACACAGGTATGTTCATCAGATCATTCAGACACACCGAAACCATTAGAGGATGACTCTCATAATACTTTAAATCCATTTGTATGCACGTCAGGCACATTTAGGGAGGATGTGAAGTGAATACTCCCAAATAGGCCTTAACCATTATATGATGTTTAAGCTGAATTTAAAAAAGCCGATTGGTTGTATCATCTAATGTTTTTATAATTTCAACCCCGATAATGGACTTGCTTTTATTTTGTCGAGTTTCATTGAGAAACATTTGGGAAGGAATAGAAACTTGCGGTGTGTAGTTTCCGCTGTCCTTTGTGGTCGGCTTGCAGTGTGTGTTGGTGTCGTTAGGTTGTATGAGGTTTATTAAAGTGTTTTCTGCGGGGCAGTCCCTTCCCCTGAAAGCCAGTCATGTACCTAATGGCCTTCTATACCCACATTACATTTTAATCATTTTCTCTCTCCAAGGCTAAGGAGTATTTTCAGATGGATGGATACGTGACGGATCACATAGAGATCCTGCAGGATCACAGTAGTCTGTTCCGCGCCCTGGCTTTCTTTGAGGAGGACCTGGAGCGACGCTGCAAAATGCACAAAAGAAGAGTGGACATGCTGGAGCCAATCTGCAATGGTACTACGCTGTTTTATTTTCATGCTACCTCTGAATGCGGTTTTATCTCGTTTGATATTTTCTGATCATAGAGTAAGAGCGAGAAAATAATCCAAATAACAGGTTTTTTTTTTGTTGTTGGTTTTTTTTGCTTTCTTTGTCCGTAGACCTGAATTCCAAGTACTACCTATTGATCCGCAGACAGCTGATGTTTGAGTTGGCTGAGACCTACAATGAAATGATGGACTTGAAACTGACTCTGGCCAACAGACAAGCAGATACACAATCTCTAGATAACCACACCATTAAAAAATTTAACCATCTCTGCTCTTCCTCTGCCAAGTAAGTATACATTTGTAGCCCATTTTGTTTCTGTACGTCTAATCTTCTCATACTCAACGCATATGCTATCCTCTCCTCTCCAGATACTACCAGATGTTCTTGGACTCCATGTGTTCTCCTGAGGGGAAGTTCCCAGAGCACCTGGAGGAGGAGGTGCTCAGACCAGCTCTGGTGGCCCGATTCAGAGTTGCTCGGCTTCACAGCAAACTCATCAGCTCTTCACCCACTGTTCAACTGGACAACCTCAACAGAGCCCTGGAAAACTACAAGTAATAGTTGCACTAGTTCAGTAAAGGGTTGAAATGAGCACAGAGAATAAATGATAGAGATGTCCCCGGTCCAATAGAAAACACTGTGGAGAAAAATGAGGATTACAGAAATATGTGGCTGCGTTTCATCCCACTGTCAGACACAGTGTTTATGTTGATCTTTTTCTCTCAAAACTGCTCTCTAGGTATGTGGTGCAGTATTGCGAGGCCCACCCCGAGGAAGAAGCCGCAGTGGAGACCGAGTTGGAGCTGAGCAAGGAAATGGTTGGCCTCCTCCCTCTCAAAATCAATCGCATCAAAGCGAGGATGGCAGTAAACAACTGAAAGAAGCGTCACACAACAGATCCTGTTAAATTTCTCCAAATGTGCCGATATAAATTCCCCAGGGCATAGACGATGGACACTGAGGAGCTGAAGAAATGAGCAGGCTCCTGTTGTCACTGCATACTCTGGTCATCATAGTTACTGTTTTTATTTGTGCAGTCAGCATGTTGCTTTCACAAGACTGGCGTACACGTTACAGGCTGTACAGACTAATTGTGCTCTCATATATGTAATAATTTTGTGGTCAGTTCAGCTTTTAACTCAGATTTATAAACTACACTCTTAATACTACATCTGGTTATTATTGATAACATGGTGACAACATGTTATTATTGATGTCTGTCTTGTACCAAAAGTACAAAAATGAAGAATATTTGGGTGTGTTACTAGTCCATGATTCTGTTTTCTTTGGGGATTGATCCTGGTCTGACTGCATCTTCAGATCAATACTTGCTCTCTAAAAATGGTAAAAGCCTCTGTGAAGTGCTGATCTTTTGAGGTTCACCACTAAAAATGTGCTTTTGCAACACAACTTGGTCTAGATTGACTCTGCATCCTTCTAGGTCACCTGGTTTTCATTTCATTGCACCAAGTGTCTTCTTTCAGTCTTAGTCATACATGTTAGTGATAGTCATTTTGGTCTTTATTTAATGTGGCTTCATTTTTCATAAAGAGCTCCATAAAACTAAAAGTCCATGTGTTTGCCTCACGTCACCATTCTGCAGCCATAGTTCACGAGGTTGTGATGACAGCAGCAGGCAGAAGTGAAGAGCAGTGGTGTTGATACAGATTTTACTGGCAGCTTAGTCAGAAATTAGATGCTTCTGCAAATCAGCAGGTCTGCAGTCATCATGTGGACTGGGCCACACTGGTGTGTGTTTAGTTGCATTGTAATCTGCATGACGTGAGCTCCATCCACTTCAACCTGTGTATTCTCTACCAGTCGAAGGATTCACTGTGTCAGCCGCTACACTGCGTTGTGTGGGCTGTTATTTAATGGAAATGCTGTAATCTGTACATAGACCATACCAGTATGTGTTACAACTGTAATAAAACTTGAAGCATAGAGTGGCACCGCAGACAGTTATCTGCCACATCTCCATCTAACTGACAATAAATATTTAAAGCCGCCCCACCCGAACTATTGGATTGTCCATTAAAATTATACCTGAAACAGTCTTGAGTGTGTGATGTTTTTGTAAAAGCTTGTGTCAACTTTATCAGTGTGAAGTCAGATTTAGATATCAGGCATTAACTTGCCTCAGATGGTTTTCAAGGGAAACATGAAAGTGGGAACCTATCATTATTATTATTATTGCTGATATTATCATTCTTCTTAAAGATAACAGCTAAATGTTTTTTTTGTGTCTGGTTTTATGCTTGCATCTTCATTCCTGGCCAGAATAAAACATATCTCCAAAGGTAAATGCCTGAAAAAATAAAAGATAACATGCGTACACAGCATTTTGATGCAATTCTACATGAGATCATCATGGAGTTGAGTTGAAATGTTAATGTACTGCAGCTGGCTGAAATAATAGCTTGTCAAATGATTGGTGAATTCTTAAGTATGGATTTTGCAGGGTTTGAAAAATTCCTGAAATCTGGTTTTGCAACTGAGTCTTGTAAATGGAAATGAGAGATCAGATGTGCGCGCTGACCCATGACTAACTTCTCAGTAATCATGAGGATATGCAGCTCTACTCTGAGATTTCCTAGAAATTGAAGTCCGTCTGTGATGTAGTAACGATACAAAATGATGAGCTGTATCCAATGTGATGTTAGTGCTAATCTTTACATCCTTTAATCTTTACATTTTGTGGCTACATTACATAAAGCCACAAACATCTTACCTCCAGGTCACCTCTAGAAGATAAAAACTGAAGGTGTGACTCAACACAAATCCTGCAGGACACAGGCCCTTAAGGATCAATATTGTGGAACCCTACGCTGGATTGGAGCACGATCATTGTCAGAGTCTCAGATAACAGCAAGCGATCCTGTCAAGTTATTGAACGAAACAACAGACACCAACACCTTCACTAATAAACCCTTACAAGAATTTAGTTCAAAATAAAGGTCAGGTGCTTTTTATGGAGCCATTTACTGGCTGCTAGAAAAGCACATTTGTTTATGTCATAGAATAGAAACTATGTCATCTCACTCCTACTTTAACTTACACCCCCGGTGGTTTATCTAATGCTGCTTCAGGACACCTTACTAGAAAACATACAGAAATTAAGTATACCTTAAGTCTGACGGTTTTGTACTTTATTCATGCCTAAATATTCAAGCTTTCTAAGTTTAAAATATAAAGTCAGAGAAGGGATTTTTCTAAAAGATAATGTGAAGTCTCTGTTGACAGATGATATTTTGACCCTTTTTCACCAAGTGGTCATGTTTGATTTTGAGACACATTTTGACTTATGTTTGTTTGTTATAGTCAGGATTTCTTTTACTCTATTTAATTTTCTTTGGCGGAGGGGATCTAAATCTCAATAATACTGTTTCTTTTGTTTTGTTATCTAAAAATAAAAGATGCACCAGTATATAGTTGGCTAAATGACTGTAATAGTAGTAGTATTTGTGCAGTGGACTGTAGTGTTAATGTTGTTTCTGAAGATATTTTTTGTTTCCTATGTGCTTTATTTAGACTGCCATGCACCCACAGACATAGGCTGTCAAACAGGTAAAGCTTTATTCACACCCATAGGAACAGCTGAAAGGAAAGATGCAGCAGTGGAAAGTACAGTGGAAGGCAAAGTATCATCAGTAGTTGTGATGTTTGTCAAACGGCGGCACAGTAATGGTTGGTGGGAGTGAAAAAAAAAGTGCAGTCATCAGAAACACCCCCCCCCCCAAAAAAAAAGTTCTGTTTTTTAGGGCCATCTTGCCTGCTGCAGTCAAGTGAAGAGACCCTGCTGCGTTTGCATTCATTGTGCTTCTCTGTCTGAGTGTGAAAATAACGTTGTAGGCCTACTGTCATAAACTCTGGTTACTCAGACAATAGACCTGATCCCACATAATGTGACAGGGGTGGGACTGGAAACCAAGATGACAATAAAAGATCACTTATTTAGATACAGTGAGGCGCTGGCTGCTGGGGGAAAAAGAATGTTTATAATGAATACAGTATTGAGTAAAAAAAAAAAAAAAAA
>JAVQJG010044541.1:0-26486 GCA_036024015.1 Craterocephalus amniculus
TTTTGTTTTGTTTTTCACGTGCTTGTTTGTGTGTTTGTGTGTGTGTGTGTGTGTGTGTGTGTGTGTGTGTGTGTGTGTGTGTGTGTGTGTATCCTGGGGAACAACTCTGCAATCTAACGTTATGGTTAGGCCACAGTCAAACTCTGTAATGTCTAAGCATAGAGGGGAATATTCAGATTTTATGGGATATCCATACATATTTTCAAATCAGAATGCAACATTTGCATAATTTCTTTTTTCAATTATTCATTTTCAAGTTTTATTATTCATCTCACATGACTGGCAGCCTGGTCTGGGTTCAGCAGGAGTTTTATTTTTTTCTTGATGTAGTTCAATTGGGACCTGGCAACCAAAGACATAATATTATGTCTATTTCCACTCTCTCAGGTCTCAGTCTGAAAATCTAGTTTTATCCGGTAGGTGACCTTTTAAAGCACTTTCAAATCGTCCAGTTCAAACTCAACACAGTGTTTGTTTCTTAAAGCTAAAAAAACTTATTTTTGTATCTTGCGCCTGTGAAGGCGTTTATTTTGATAACCAACCGGATATTGCCGCTCTTACTGTGTGAAGTAGTCACCGGAAGTTAAGATTTTTCTGCTTTACGTGAATTGACCAGGCTGACGATGCTGTCTGACAACAGGTGAAGTGAAGCTTGTATTAGAAACGTGGAGGACTCGACATCACAGCGGGAAATCCATGACAAGAGGATAGTATCAGCATGGTAAGGGATTGTTTTCATATTTGTTCCAATAATTATAGGCTTTATCTATGGCGACACAGCACACATACGGTGATTTTTCTCCAAACAAAATGAAAAATAAAGGCATTAGCTTTTTTATTTCGCTTTAGTTTGCTAACATTATGCTGCTTTCTAGATATTCTCCGCGAAGCTAATGTTAATGTCTAAATGTGACAGAAGGAGCTGTTGTAATGTATACAAATGTCGCATTTGTCGGTTTCCACCCCCGTTGTTTGTAATTCAAAATTAAATCAGAAACTGGCTGGTGCTGAGTATTATGTGTCATTTATTACCTCTTATCTGTGGTAAAGGCAATATAAAGATGAAATACAGGAATGTTTGGCTCAAAGTGTTTGGCTCTCCCACTTTCTCTACAGGAAAATAAAAATATATTGCTCTTATTTTCACCCAGAGACTAGTTCATATTGAATTTACGTACGCTAGTGAATGTAAACATGAACATAGTGCGCTTTTAAAATGACGTTTCTACTGTAAAGCTTTATACTTTGAATGGCAGACTGCCACTCATGCGTGTGTCTTACCAACTTTAAAGTTATTTAGTGCATAATATAATACCTCACCAGGGATCACTGACATATATTCTGTATGTTCTTATTTGTGTGAAGCCAGTGCTTAACTGATGGTCGGTTGGCTCAGAGACAGATAAGAGAGCAGCTTGGTTTCAGTTTTTTTTAACAAAACGCACTCCAAGGTTACATTCCTCTTTTTTCTGTTGCTAAATGGGAGAAACAAATCAAGGCAAAGCTTTTGATCATTTTATCATCATTGTTATCATACCATCATGGATGTCACTATGTACTTGATATCCATGAGAATGACAGTCATCAACTTTGTTTCTGATCAGCTGTGGAAAAAAAGGGTTAAAACCAATTAGGCTCAAGTGACTCTCTTTGATATAATTTGTTGCTCATTTTTATTTCCCAGTTATGTGAGGAAAGAAGAAATTGCTTAAAACAAAGATGAGTTTGGCTTTGTAAGGTACTCATTGCTTAGTTGGTACTGTAGAAAACCAGAATTGGGGTCTTGTGTTTTTTGTCTTGGGGGAAGTTTTTACATCACTGATTTGTAGTCATGTAACTATCTAGATGACCCCCAGTGGTAAGGTGGAAGAGGATGATGATCAGTACTCCTTGATCTCCAAAGAAACACTGGTATTTTACTTTTGCAAAATAGAGATAATTGTATGCTTACCTCATCTTTTTGGTTCTAAACAACATATGATTAAACCTTACTATAAACAAACAAAACAAGGGACTGAGACCCTTGCTTCTAAAGTAAACAAAAAAAATTATTTATTGAATGTGTAAAAAACTAAACTTAGCTAATGCTCTGTGAAATTTCAATCTCATCTGTTCAGAAGGTTATTGCAAAAACAAATGTGAGGGGAAGTCCTCATGAATGACCACTCAGTCACACGTTCACACTGACATAAACATTATTGATCAGTGCTGATAGAAGAGCTGGACTTTATGACCTTCCAGACATACTTCCTGTAATGCAGCCTATAACAGGTCATTTGACACATTTGATTCTGCAAACAGCGAGGCGTATGGCAGTTTTATAGCTGTGGGACTGTACCGACCAGTACAATTACATTTCTACTTACTGGCACGTATTCATATGATATCAGTCTGATCAGGTTTTTGCTGTTACAGCAGAGGTATGCATTCATCCCGATCCCTTTGTTTCTACTTAGAAGCAGATTGGCCTAACTAATGTCCAGAAAAATACCCATGATGTTAGGAATCTGAGGTTACCTTAAATAATTCTGTCCTCATTGCCAGTAATGCTGGTGCAGCATGAGAATTTGTGAAGATTTAATGTTGACTTAGCGAAGAGGATGCAGTCATTACTGTAATTTTCTGCTTCGTCATCTTTTATCAGCTGTTTTTTTTTCACACTGTATATACCAGGAAGAAGTCTTCCAGCCTGGGTTTAAGAGACTCTGCTACTCGAGTTTAAGCTGATGACAACAAATTAAAACTGGAACAAAATGCTTTCAAAGAGGGCCCAATCACGCCGATTGAAATTGAAAAAATGTGTTTACGCCGGTTTTTTTCTTCCCCGATTCTTCAGGAGGGACCATTTCCCATAACTGCTTCCATTATCTGTTTTGAAAACCATTCAGTGTAGCTGCTTACCTTTTTAGTTGCCATAATCAAACTATCAAATTCTTGTGTAAAATAGGCCGCTCTAGTAGCCAGGAACAGGCACAACATTGCACCTTAGATGTTGTCAGATCATACTCAGTGACTCTTCACCCCGCCTTCTTCCGTCTGCAATTTGCTTCATCATGGGAAGTTACTAAGCTGCAGATTAAGTACAGCTGATGACTAACTTTGATAGTCATAACTAATTTTGGACTAACAGGTGCAGACAGGCCTTCAGTAGGTCTATTAGAGCTGGATCCTCACCGCTGACACAGAAAGGTGACAGACTCATTACTGGAATTAGCTTCCCTCTTCACTCCAAATGATGTCACTCCCACTGAACTAAGATGATTTTTACAGAACAGCCTGGTTCAGACGCCTCTCTGTGAGGCTCAAACCAAGCATATATTCCCCCCAGAAAACGCTCCGGTCACCTTCAATTTTTAACTGTTTATGTCACAGCCTTATGTTAAAAAACCCCCCAAACATTTAAATAAATTTTTTCCCCTCATCAGTTCACACTTATTAGGGCTGTCCCGATCACACACCCACGATCCTGATACTACAGGTCAAGTATTTGCCATTGCCCAATATCGATACTTTTCTGAGTTTCTAGTCAAAGATTAGGCATTTTATTCCTGAAAACTGACCCATTTTTATGTAACAATAGGTATAATGAATTTTAAACTTACTAACATAAAATATTTTAAATAAATTAGGATCCGTTCAAGAAAACGTTCTAAAAAGAAAAGCTGGAATGGATATCGATCGATACCGATCGGCTCCGATTCACAGTTTTTAACCAGTGTCGGGCCAATATGCGATACTGGTATTGGTAACTATTAAAGTAAAAGAAAGGAATGTCACATCGACACAAGGATTCAGCTTTTGCTCAGTACTGGCTGACCATTTAAGGGCATTCACAGCGTTGTTTCTTTGGCCACACCTGCGTTGTTTTGTCTTTCTGTTATCGCCCAGCCTCTGCAGGTGAAAACCAAATACACAGCATGATGCTGCCACTGCCGTGCTGTATTGTAGGGATGGTACTGGAATGTGATGCGTGGTACTGGAATGTGAAGAGTGTTTCCGGGTTTTCCTCGTTTTTGGAATGCTTTCATTAGACCAGATAATCTAGTTTCTCTTCATCTGGGAGTTTTTTTTTTGTTTTTTTTTCTGGAGCTCACAGAGATCTTTGAGTTCTTCGGTACCTTCCTGTCCAAGCTTACCAGTTACTCAGTTTGACTCGGTGTCCAGCTTTAGGAAGAGTCCTAGCTATCCCAGACTTCCTAAGATGTTATTTTGCTGAGTCACCCAATCCTGTCTGAGCTTTTTTAAGGCTCATGGTTTGGTTTTGCTTTGAGACAGATTATGAAATATGATGCCTTTTGTACTTCAGTGGTCAGACCAATCTATTTTATCTCACCTAGACTCCAGTCAAGGTGTGGAAACATTTAAAAAATGTTCGAGAGTAATAAATAGCACCTGAGTTGACTACTCGTGTCAAAGTTCTTGATTAATGTGCAACTGTTTTTATAATCCTGCATTTGTGTTGCCATAGTGAAGCAGTGAGTGTGGACTGAGGATGGAAAAATGAGTTTAGTTTACTGAATACTTCTTGAATTAACTGTATGTGGTGTAGAAGTGAAGGTATTGTCGATACTTTTTAAACCAACCTGAGAACCGACAATTAGCCGTTTATTTTTGTCATTTATTTAAGCAGAGGGGCTGCAGATCACAAGTTTAATGACGAGATGATGAATATCACATATTTCCACACAGTGTGTCAACTTTACTCCTATTTGGATTATCAAACTAATTTTTTTTTAAAACTTGGTCAAAATAACCAAGGCAGTACAGCCACATCTTTGGATATCTGCATTTTTATCACCAAAACTAGCTTATGGCCTTCTTGCTATGAGGTAGCGCTGCTAACCACCACACCTCCATACAGCCAAGGTGAATGAGAAAATGAAAACAATGACGTGGCTTTTCTCTCGCCTTAAACACAGTGTGTTGTATCTGTTTTACACTAGGCTAGCATTGACAGACTTTGCTGATATTGTATCTGCAAAAAAGTAAACATTAGCATTATGTGGTAAGCCTTATCTCAGTCTGTCAACAGTTGGGCAACATTAGCGTTTCTGCCGAGGACGTTCATGGAAATCAGCCTTTTTCCACTTTGCAAAGCAGGTTTTGTCTCCGACTAGGATGTCTGCTCTCATAGGTCATTATGAAGTCATGGCTAAATGTTTTGTTACTCCTCAAAAAAAAATTTTTCTGACGCACGCCTTGTGTTGCCATCAGATTGACAGAAGTCAGCTGATAAAGAAGCCCAGCAGCATTCCTCCTTACATACCGATGTGATGAACCAGATTTGCTCCTGCCTTCACGCCTCCTTCATTCCATACTCATCAAGTCTGACTGCCATGAATGCCTTCATTGTGTCAGGATGGGTACATGCTAGCATCTCGCCATAATTATTTCAGGCCTCAGCTGAACATAATATGAACCTGTGCCTCCGTTAGTGTCTCTGGAGACCTTAAACTGTTGTGATTTTAAGTACCAACAGTAGAGACGGCATATCCCACCACTTTAAAATGTCTATTGTAGGGAGCCTTCTAAATTTGGTCCGTATCTCAGGTTTAACAGGTTTGACAGTAAATCTGACAGCAGATCTGAACTTACTGGTGTTTCCATATAACCATGAAATCTGAATTCAGATCAAAACAAACCTTTGAACTGTTTCTAAATGCCGACTTAAAGTAAGACATGTTTCCATTACATGATTTTCAGTTAATAAACCAGCCTGTGTTGATCCATTAGAAGGTGAGGCGAGGGATTGGTTATATGTAGCTGGAATTAACAAAGCTATAGCTGCACTTATATAAATGGTAAATAAAACTCCTAGACAAAATTACAATTTGAAAAATTTGAGGAGTTGAGAGAAGAGGTTCTCTGCCATATATTCCCTGTGTCATTCGTTATTGTCTGGCTGTTGGTCTGTGCATACATACATACGTATATACAGTGGTGGAGAAAAGTTTTCGGACACCCTGAAATGTACACTATAACAAGTATTTTCAGATTAAAGAATTTTAAAGGCTTTTTCAGATTTGGTTGTGTATTTTTGCTGTGGCTGGAAAAAAGAAACTGCATTTGAAGACCAAAAAGTGATTCTTAATGGACTGTTTTGAACATGTAATTTGAACATGTATTTATATGCATTCTATTCTATCTTTTGCTTATATTGTACAGCGCTCTGGTAAAATGTTCTTGTGTAAATGAGCTAAGAGAAAATAGAGTGGAATGGATAAAATTTTTTACCAAATGCATGGGGTGCTATATATATATATATATACATTTTCATATGACATAACTTACAACATTTTCTAAATTATTTTCTAAATTATGAAATAACTTTGAACATTAAAAAACAAAACAAAACAAAAAACAAAAGGTTAGTCAATGAGATCAAAACTTAGTAAAAAAAAACAGTTGAGTTTTAGCACAGAAGCTGTCATCATTTCATATCAGCTGGCACCTGAAAACAAAAAGCTATGCCTCGAATTTGGACTTATAACCTCTCTCTAATAATATGCAGGCAACAATTTGGTAGTATGTTGTTGGTTGAGAAGGAAAGATAAGACTTTTCAGATAAGGAAAGACTTTAACTTGATTCCAAATTTTTTAAGGAGTCAAAACAGAAGCGCTGTGATATGTCTGGGCTGCAGTCATCTTGCACTGGTCCTGAATGATTTTGGAAAAGTCCTGTTTCTGGAAAAAAAACGCCACTCCAGGAACATGTTTTGATATGTGAATTAATAAACAAATTCCGAGTGGAAATTTCTCCCTTTTACTTCGGATTAACTGTGGGCTAAGGTAAAGACATCTAAAATGAATATAGCTGGATAGGGATTCCCTGAGCACTGTGGGTTAAAAAATCACCTGCATTTTGCTTTAATTTATATTTAATTTATATTGTTTAATCAAGACTTGCCTGTAATGGATCAGTTTATATAGCTTAATAAAGCTGTGTGACATGAACATTCACATTTGTTTCATCATCACAAAACTATACTTTCTTACATTGTGTTGACATGCATGCTTGTGTGGAATGAATGGAGACTTTCTGAAAGAAGATGAAGCCTTCTGTTTACTTTAATGTTGACTCAGTAACTTGCAGACTTTATTCAGACTCATTTGAATACTTTTTTTTTAACTCTCAAAACTTTAAAACTCAAAAAAACACAAAAGTTTCCCTAATCTTTCATTTCAGGCTGACACAAAAATAATGAAGGGAGTGACTTTAAATCTCTGTTGTTGCTGTCCAGCAGACAATCCCTTGGCGACTGGAAGAAGATGGGCCGTCCCACTGTGCTTTTGTTTTTTGTGAGAGGAAAACTTCAATCACTTCATCTTCTCTGTCTTCATTGGTGCTCATTGTGTCCCATGAAGCCCCTCGAGGTCTCATCTGATTGGCCCTTCAGATCACTGTGAGGACTTGTCAGCCAATCAGCCTCTGCCTGGGTAAGTACCACTTCCTCTTCCAAACAGCTGCTGAAGTCAGTTAGCTTATTCAGCAGCATGCGTGTGTGTTTGTGAATGTGTGTGCGGCCACCCTCTCCTCCACCCTTCTCTTCTTTTTCCTCCCGCTCGTCCACTCCCATCCCCCATTTCCTCACACACTCACATTCAGGGTTTTTCTCTCACAAACACACACACACACACACACGCACACACACACTATTAAATAGACCCTCACACACTCCTGCCACATGAGTCCCAGCGGCAGCCTGCTGTGTGTGAGTCACCGGAGAAAGTTAGAGCAGTGCGCTTGTGTTTTCCATGCAGCAGCGTCTCCTCTGCAGCAGATTCAGCTTCACGTCGGACTCAGCACAACAGCATAAAGAGGGGAGATCACGGTTCACCGCAGCTGAATCAGGGCTTGTACACAAGGTAATAACACCCTCATCACCTATAAATACTGTTCATGGTGCTCTGTCACACACACACAGCTTTATTGTCAGGGTAATTAGTGAGTTTGCATGTGTTTTGGAGCAGCTTGTGACCAACAGATGTTTTTACCCTGGAGCTCTAAGTACTTGCTCTGAAATGGGATAGTTCTAACTTGGCTAAGATTTTCCTATCCTAACATGTTTTTTTGTTATGTTAAATAGTTTTTATAAAGGTTATCCTAGAAGCACCACTTGAACATGTCAAATTAAATGATAACCTTTACAATCAACTGTACAATCCTGTCCGAACACAACAGCCTATCATAACAGCCATAGTTATAACCAAACTAAAAATAAGAAAACAGTTGATAAATCAGGTTGATTGAGTTGTTTTTATTGTGAATCTAGAGTGATTTCCACCATTACTAAAAAAGTATAAGATTTAGCATCAAGCTCAAGTTTTAATTCTCAGTAATCCTGATCTCTAGGTCACCATATGGTGAGAAACCCCTAAATCTTTTTTTGGAGGGAAGGGTTCAGATTAGGTTGAATAAATGACGACAGACACCCACAACAACCGGTTTTATTCAGGCAGACGGTGTGTGTCCCTTCAAAGCTGTTGAGATGACATCAAATTTAAGTCAACTTAGTTAAAAACTAATGTACTAGTTTTGACAATAAAGCAAGCAACAACATCTAATGGCTTCCCAGCACTTATCATCCTGTTACTTAGAACAAAACAAAACTTTTAAATTGTATGTTGTCCCGGTGAATAAAATACAATATTGATTCTCTCAAAATGGACTAAGAAATGCTGAGGTTGAATTATTCCTGCTATATGTACATTTTTCTCTTTCTTTCTTTTGTCAGATAGCAAAAAAAAGGGATTAAAAATAAGCCCATTAAGACTACACAATAACTCATGGACACTTTAAATATTTTCTGTGATTTTCATAACCATTCAGAACATTGATGGTTATGTTCAAACTCAAAATCCACTGAACATCCTGTTCAATGTAATACTTGTCTTTATTTTTTACTATCCTGAATGGAAAAGGTGTCCACAGACTGATGTTTACACTGGAGGGAAAGTGACACTGAAGTGTCAGAAAACCGATTTTGAATCCAGATTCGATGACGGTTTACATTACTGGTAGAATGTGAGTTTTGTCAGCGTCCTGTACAGTGTGACTGGCCTGTGCAGTTTGAGTAAGTGAGAATGTGCGAGTCGACAAGAAAAATGTACACATAAAACGTTAAAGCAGAAAATACGGATGCTAGGAATGTGCTCATGGGTCCACGGTATTCTGCCATGTTGGACAACTTACTCAGAAACTTTGTGTCTACTATCATGTGCAACGGTTGCTCTTCCTGTGCACAAGATGACGTACGTCGCCGAAAGATGACGGCAGGTCAGATGTATAATCTGATACATGTCACATGGCTGTTTAGAGTCTAGTCACATTTGAAAGGATCGTATACTGAACGGATTTTTGGACTACCTCCTGATGTGGGCCAAATCCGATGTGAAAAGATCAGATTTGAAGTTTCAGGCTGGTTCTGCTGTCAACAAACCTGCCTGAGACAAACTGTCTCTCTCTGACTGACATCGTTATTTTTTGTTTTCTCTGCCATTTTCTACTAACTTGGCTGCCTAATGCATGACCGCATTATACCAACATTGTGCAGTTTACAGGAAAAGCAACACATCTGAACTGAGCTAAAGCCAATAAATTAGGATAAGTTTTCCCCGTTCAGCAGATTTCCAAAGTTTTCTTAGTCATTTTATTTTATTTCATTAGTCACAGGGCACTGCGAAGGATTTTATGAACCAAAACAACATAACTGCAACCACCATACACGCATGCAGGGCAAAAAATATCTAACCTGGCTGCTGGTGTAAATTAATGATAAAGATTATTATCTATAATAGTAAGTTTTTGATATTAAAACACACATTTAATCCAACCAAGCCTGATTGTACTGTAGCTCGGAGTCTGATTTGTCTAACACAGAAAACTGCCTGAAAATGTCTTCAAACATTGACTGAGTTATAAGGATTCCAGATGAGTGTATGGACACATGGTCTCTAAGTAGTGAGTCAGTGGTTTAATGAATGGAAAAACATGGTCTGATTACAACTATGAACATGTTCTTTCTTATAAGTAAGTCTTTTTTTTCCAAATGACCCAGTTTTTGTTTCAAATGAGAAGCTAACATACTGTTGGAAACTGCTGCTGCTGGTGAGTGTGAAAGGAGTGGGGCGGGGGTGGATGGAACTAAACCACCTCTAAAGCCAGAGAGGGGGAAGGCCCAGATTTAAAAATTTTCTGGTGCAGGCAGTTTTGCAGATGATTTGCATAGGCACTTCAGATGCATTTTATACATCATTATAAAATAACTTTTTTTACTAATGGAGGACAGTTAAGTTTTTCTTCTGTTTGTTTCCCTGCCCCGTCATAATTTCCAACTGTGCTTATATAAACAATGATTGGCCAGAAAAAAGGTGAAAGATCAAATTGTCTGTCTCCCTACCCTGGATGTGCGCTGAGAGAAAGGTGGTGATCTGAAAAAGTGGCCGGGTCAAACTGTTGCTCCATAAAACTGTGCATCCACAATGTCTGATACGGGTCTGCATGAACAACTTACTGCAGCATAAACTAGTTATTCTTTGTGCCGTTATAGTAACATCTTGGTGTGTAGAGGAAGTTAGTGCAAAGTACCACAATTTATATTAAAGTGTTGAAATACTTGCAGTTCTGCTTTATTGTAATTATCAAAACAGGATTTAAATGATCTGATATGACTAACTAGGGCTGTTAGATGTATGTCACTTTAATCTGCAAAGTAGATCCAAAAATATTAATTTTGCATGCTTCATTTGATAAAATAATTAGAATGGCAGGGGCTTATATTCAAGTAAAAAAGACTGAAAAACATGTTGTGTATACTCATGCATAGTAATACATGAGTTCAACATGTCATCAGGGAGTTGTGTAAACTCAACATGATGCTTAACGGAACATAAGAAGGAAAAAATGTTGACTGAAAGTAATGTATGATAAAGGTGTTATTGTGTTATCAACATTATGAATCATGGAGGAAACTCTTGCTTCACACTGCTGTTAAATGTTTTCATGAGTAACTCCTCACAGAGACGTTGTAATTTAATCAGTGAGCCAAAGTTAAAGCGGTCAGCTGGGTCTACAGAAAGGCGTTGTTCTGAAGCGTGTTTTGGCTAATTGTCCCAGCAGTGGCAGCATTTGTTACTCTGTAAGCAGCTTGCCAGCCTCCTGGTGGGATAACATGTGGTGCTTGGGTTCAAAGTGTGCATGACATTACCTCCACGCCTCTCTGCATGTGTGTCTAAAGCAAGCAATACACAAAGCCATCTTATTTTCTTAACTTTTGTCATTATAGTGGTCTGGGAATAACAATAGTTAAATAATAACTTTATTTATTGCTGACTAAATCACTCTCCATTATATCAGCTGTATATGTAACACTCATGCTGTTTGTGTAACAGTGATTGAATACCTGCACAGCAAGGCAGGTCTCAGAGAAGTTCAAACTGTTGTTTTACAGTCTTCTTGTCTAAAACTTACATGCAGCTGACATCCAGCTGCATCATATTTTAGTTTAATCTGCAGCTTTTGACATGTGTTGTAGAGACGGTACAGCTGCGAAAACAGAGACCAGCTCATGCAGCCATACAGATTTACTTTCATAAAATGGGAGCTAAGAGAGACATTTTCCTGTGGACCAAGTCCTCCAACTGCACCAGTTCACCTGTTAAGAAAACAGTATTATCATTAGTCAGGTGTCAGATTTCTCTTATTGCAGTTGACTGATCAGATTTACCTTTTCATGGACTTTTTCTTTCCAGTTTCCTCCATAAATCTTTATTAAACTGCGATCCGTGCTGTCTGCTGGCTACGTCCTTAAAGTGAATCCTACTTCTGTTGATAAGCAAAAAGAAAAACTGTGCTTGGCTTCAATGTCTACCATAAACATGCCCAGTGCCAACCCCCTTGGTATTTTACATGGCATCACCTCCATATCGTCGCTACCCATGTTTACATGACGAGCAAAACTTCTTTGGACAGGTTACACTTCTGATCAGATTTCTACTTTTTACTAAGCTTTAAAAAGATATTCTCATCATTATTATGAGCAATCTATGTTTGTACTGCTTTCTGGCTTCCCAGAGACTGTAGAGCTGGAGAAAGAACAAGGATTTCTGATGTCAACAAACATCACTGTGTTTATGTATTTTTTACCTTCTTAAGGTTTTCAGTTTTTCCCTGCTTGATAATTTGATATTCTTCTAAAATCTCAGGTGATGTAGGGCCTAATTGCATAAACCAGTCAGTTCTGTTTTGGCCCCACCATGACTTCCACTTGATGTGAAATTCTCTCTTTTTTTTTTAAAACAAATAAACTTTATTGAGTAAAATGAGCAGTGCAGTATAAGCCATACCATAAATTGTAGGATTAAGCTCTATGGATGTATGGCTGTGTACGTCGTAAGGACAATTTCTACCAGACATTTGAAAGACAGTTTTTCATGCAACTAATCAAAATAACAATCGCATAACCCATCCTTCTCAATCCAAAAGAAATTTTGTTCCAAATGAGTGTGATCCTCAGATTAAAATGTTTACCTGAAGGCTTTTTTTATTCTTATCCGAATTATTGCGTCCATGTAAAGGTGGCTACTGATGTTGGAAATGTGCTTGTTTGTCTTCAGCCAGTCAATGCTGTGTTTCATTATTCTTAAACATTACACAAACGTTTCCAGCATTATTTCCCTGCACAGTGCAGATTTGTGACTCAATAGTCACCATAACTAATGACTGCTTCTCCTCAGCCCATTATGACATTTTTTCTCATGTTTACGTGGCTTTTCTGGATATAAATCCAGTTGCTTTTGGCCTATCTTCTAAAAATTCAGACTCCTGAATCCTTTTAACCCCTGTTTCTACCAATTAATATACAATTCCTCTTGTTCTGCATTTCCCATTGTCAGGCAAAAAAATTAGTTTTTTTGATTTACTTTTTTTTGTTGTCTTCCTTGGTCTACCTGTATGTTTCCATGATACAACCTTCCTATTTTTGTTTGTACATGCTTTAAATTTTAGGCACAGGTGACTGAGAACAACAAAAACAGTTTTTAGTCATTTTCCACCGTTTCCAGTAACAGCTCTGATGCTGAAGCCATGTTTTCTGCCAGTAAGCTGGTGTTGCAGCCCATTAAGATCTGAAAGCACTTTCTTTTAACTGTAGGCTTGTATGCATATCAAGTTTTGCAGGTGTTTTAATCCTGCTTTTCTTTTACAGTGATCTCCATCATGGAGGTTCCCAGGAGGCCCCAGGCCTCATCCTTCACGTTGCCTCTTCCTAAACCAGCGTCATCCTCCCTATGTTCACGGGGAGCAGCAGAAAAGGTTGCTAAGAAACATTCAGGGACTGAAAAGCTCCAGGAGAAGGGAGCTGGACCCACAGAGAAGGAGGATCAAGCCGAAGATGAGAAATTCAGCTCAGAGGAGGAAAGGATGGAGGACTCTGTGTTTGGGAAATCACCAGCTGATTTCTCAGAACAAGTAGTTACGAACTCTACTCAAATACATGTAAGACTCTCCTCACATGATAGTTTCTCTGAGGAGGGCTCGGTATCAGAGGAGAGGTTGGAAGAGGAAGCACAAGAGGCCAAAAAGAAGTCTGAGGAGGAGGAAGCGGCAGCTAAGGAGAGGGCTGCTCAGAGACAGTGGATGGCTATAGAAGAGCTGGTCCAGTCTGAGAGGAATTACCTCCGGATGCTGCAAGTCAGCACTGTGACAATCAGGAGCAACCTGCAGAAACTACAGGTAGGGATTACTTTTATGTCGGTGGTGAAGGCTAGCACACTCACAGAGGGGGTGAAAAAGGGTCCGACCAAGAAACCCAACGGTTTCCTCAAGTTAAAATGGGTGTGAACAGCATCAGGGTGTGTTTCAGGCCGGTTTTATCATAAAGGCATCATTGTGTGTGAGTTTATGGGGGTTTATGTCTCATTCATTGTAGGGACACTAAAAGAAGATCGGACCACTGGTTGCAAAGCTTGTTTAATCTTTTCTGGTGTCATATGACAGAAAGGCTTTAAATATTCATAGTTTGTCTAACATTATATTTACAGTATATAGAGAATATGTAATTGTCTTCAGTGACGGGAACAACAGCTTCAACAAGAGGAGGAGAGGGGGACAATCTGAAGTCACTTTAAAGGCAACATAATTAGAGTAATTAGTTGATTTTATGAAGCTGTAACTTTGTTACTAAAACATTTACTTTTAGGGAGAAGTAACTAATAACTATAATAAATTACCTTTTCAAGCAACGGCATGTTGCTTGAAAAGGTAACCACTGATAGTCGTCCAAGTCCTTTCTACAGTCAGCAAGGTGCAGTGATAAGTGTGCGAGCTTGTGTGTTTGTTCCAAGGACATTGTGATGATATACTGAATAGATTTTTTGAAGTAAGCAAGGCTGTAGATGTATGCATACAGTATAAACAGCATCACAAATCTAACATTTGCATGTCCCTGACTACAGAAAGAAAGTGCTTTGTTTTCTTTAAAAGGGTTTAGATTGTTTGATTGGTTGTTTTTCTTTTTTACATGGATGGCCATTCTACTTTTTTAATGAGGCTGTAAACCAAGAAATTTAGAGGAGCTGTTGTTTTGTTTCTGTTTTGTTGAGTGTCCAAATGGAAGATTCAAGTATGTTAATAGGAAAATGAATGAAGATCATGAATCTATTTTTTTAAAATTTGGGACTAATTTTGAAATTGGCCGGACTTTTCAATTCGCTTTCCGAATACCTCTTGACTACTAAAAAAGCCAAAACATTGGCTGCTCCCCACAGGGGCTGAGTCTTTAGGGAAAGGCTGACGTTTTCTAGGATTGGGCAATCTGTAAATGTAACTGTGGTGCTCTAGATTCGCACTAACAGGTACAGCGAGTGTAGCCTCGGTGTTTCTGAACTTGCTTTATTGTTTTATTGTTTTTCTTCCATTTAATGAGCCAGTGCTCTGGCGTACCCAGGGCATCTGCAGACAGCTTGCACAACTGAGCTGCATACATTTACAGTGTGCAGATACATGGGACTGGGTAATATGAAGTGCAATTTCAAACAACGTAAACATATTTACTCATGAAACTGGGAGCACATTGCTGTTTTTAGTAGTTGCAGCAGCAAGTTGTCACTTGATGCTGTAATGCTGCAGCGATCCTACAGTACTGCTCTGCTGTGGCCTCTTTTTATCAGCAGCTTTTCATTATGTCTGGGATATTACTTATTACTGCAAAATAATCATTCATTACCACTGTGGTAATGAAATGAGGCCTTCATAACCCATAATGGAATCAGGTTTTATTGGATGAGAGAACTGAACTGTGGATGAGCATGAAAATAGAAACAACCTGAGGGGGGGAGAGAATCAGAAACTGAAAAGCTCTGAAAGAGTAAAAGAGCTGGGTGCCTGTGAGGGAAATGAATTATGGGTAAATATGGTTGTAGGGTTTTAATAAATTTGCTTTTCAACTCTAAATGGCATACTGGCAGTGAGAAATTAAAAGGCAGCTTGGAAAATATGTTAACTGAAATATAGAGATAAGATGTGTGTAAAAGAATAAATTGATGGATGAAGGACAAATGGAGAAAGGCTGGAGAGTGAAAGAAGGATGGAGGGAGAAAGAGGGAGCGATGCCACATGAATGCTGGCATTGTGAGAGCCATAAGTCGCTGAATTGTTTTCTCTGGCAATGTTCAGATTGTTCTGTCTTCCATGGGTTGGCGTGCACACTCGTCCCTTATTGGGCTGTAACGAGATGGACAAAATGCGCATTCATCATCAGCTGCATTCAGCAAGAAGCAGAATCACATGTTTTAGCATTTAAATGATTAAGTATTTGAGTTAGAATAAACCCCCTTCTAAAAAGGATGAAATTATCATTCAAATTTCAATTTTTAAACAGTTTTCTATTTTTTTCTTGGCCTGCAGGTTGTGCATGTACTTTATATACAAAAAGATTCAGTCCTTCATTGTTATAAGATATCGTTTTGATTTTCTTGATGGAAAAGGTCATGACATAAAGGAAGGATGTGTAGGCGTCACAAGATCACCTTCATAATAGTTTCTCTGAACCATGAGCGTCATTCCTGCCACATTCATGGTAACAGCTGAGCACTTACTGTACTAACAATACTTCTGCAGACACAGCTTCGTTAGATTTTCCTCTCTTTTAGACTCCGTGAATTACTTCCAACATATTTGCCATTCCTTTGGTTTTATCACAAGATAATGGTTCACATCCTTCTCAAAGGCAGATGTAATATTTGACATTTTATGCAATCGATAGATGAGCATGTTTAATTTTTTGTGCATAGCACCAAAGTAAGCTCCATGTCCCAAAAGTAAAACAAAATCCCTGTTTTCATGATTTTATGAAAATTGTCCTTTATCTAATCGTCTAACTTGTAACCATCGCACTACTTATTTCACTTCATACTTAAGATATAAATATTTATATCCTCATATTAGTACATGCAGAGCTGTATGTTATGGGCTGATGCATTCAGCCAAGTTGGATGAATATTTTTACAATATGTGAATGCTACAATGAAACGCTGAGTTTGGACGTACAGACGGAGTTGTAGCTGAATAATTGCACCACATGTGCTGTGTCTGTGGTCCCAGTGTACAGTTGGGATCTGCACAGCTGCAGTAAAGATTTGTATTTTCATCTGGCTTTTATTTTTTGCTCTATCTGCATGTCTGCAAAAGCCTCCTCCAGCCAACCTGGACAGCATGTTTCTTTTCATAGAAGAGGTGATTGATGTGTCGAGCCGTCTCCTCAGCCTGTTGGACCAGAAGCAGGCTCAGCCTGGAGACCCTCTATTCCTGGAAATCCTCTGTAAGGATCCTGAACTGTCATGTCTCTGTGAAGTCATTTTATTTTACAAACTACCATTGTTGACTTGGATTCTCTCTGTTTTCTGTTAACATACTTAGATTGTCAACAAGACTCTGTGAGACTTTATTTGTGGTTGTTGTAATAGTTTCTGTTTCTACATCAAATGCTGATTGGCTGGAAAAAAGTTCACATGCTTGTTGTTTCATATGTGGTCTTCAGATTTGTTCTGAAGTAGGTTGAGGTCAAGTCTTTATATTTTCACATAGATAACAGTGTCTGCTATATATTTTCCAGTGACTACATGTGTTGAGGTTTCTTGTGACTTGTATGCCAGCTTTCCTTTGAGGAAGAAACCTGTTATAAATGATCTTAAAGTCACTATTTTCCGGTTCTGACCAAACTTGTAGTCAGATTTTATTGCTTTATGTTTTGTGTATTTCCTTACTGTAAGTAAGTACATACAGATTTTCCTCCCCTGACAGGTGATTCATTCCTCAGCCTGTCTTCAGACATTGAAGCAGCCTATAAGGAATACTTGGCCAACTATAATCAGGTTACAGTGGTGGAGAACAGCTATAAACAGAAGGAAGCGCTCTGGAATGATATTGTCAAAATAATCAAGGCGTCAGCGTAGGTTTCTATAACTTTATTTGGTCTGACAAATAGACAATATTGTGTTCAGCTCCCATCTAACATTAATGCCTTTTCGTCCAGGCCCGAGGTCAATGCCACCTCTCTGAGTTTCTTCTTAGTGATGCCGGTGCAGCGAATCGCCCGCTATCCCCTCCTCCTGCAGACCATCCAGAAACACACTGATCCCTCTCACCCAGCGTATGCGCTTCTGGAGCAAACTGCTCACACCTCCATCGCCTTAAACTGTCACATCAATGAGTACAAACGATTCAGAGAAGTCGGTAAGACCGCCCACAAAAAGGATAGTATCCGATTTTTGTCTTCTTATCATGAAAGAAATGAGATGAAAGATTGATGCAAAGCTTCCTCGTCCGAGTGCCGAACACATTAAGTCTCACTCTTACTTTGCTTTGTAGCTGACAGATACAAGAAGACGGAAACTCTGACCATTAAAGACAAGATCAATCGCTTGAACTCCCATAGCATCGCAAAGAAGACGGCAAGGCTCAGCCAGCACATCAAACATGGGACAGGAATGGCTACTAAGGTAGGACGCTGTTCTGTAACTTATATAACTTTAATAAAAGCTCTGTGTGTACTAACACTGCCTTCTGCTGCACCTCAGTAATTAATGATTAACAGGGAATGTGTGCTGAGAGAATCTAACATGACCTGTTATAACCAGCTACGTTCTGGGCTCCTACACAGCTGTTAGCTTTCGCAGCACTGCGTAAAGAGTTCAGACCTCCTATATGTCCTGCATTTTAATTGGTTCTCCTTTATCATCTCCTGTGGATTTGGTTTTCTTTATCTTGATGCTGTTTTTTTAGCCAGATGTAAAAGAATCAGGGGTGGAACTGCAGCGCTTAAGTTATGATTAATTACTTACAAAAAGTTAATGTATTGAAAAACTAACACATTTAATTTGTTCGGTACTTTTTTGGTACAGTAAGGAAGCAAAATGTAATCAATACTTAACTTTGATGTAAAGAGGAACATGCTTAATGATGTTTAAAATCAAACCAAAGACAAAGTTCTCCAATAAAAGATTCTTAAATTTACAAATATATGGCATAAATAGGGAAAAGTCTCCTCTATTTTAATGGAAAAAAATGGTATCAAAATCTCTGCACATATATGTAATGAAGGGAGGGATGTTTCAGGAGGAAAAAAAAAGATAATTCACTCAAACTTGTACATATATTTAATCCACAGTTCAGTTTTCTTTTAATAGTTAAAAACTTTTAATAGTACATATGCTATAAAAGATAAAATTACATGATTAGGTTCAAGGCTTCGAGATGTTTGCTTAATAAAGCATTTGTTACAATGAGTAGTTTCCAGTGTGAGAGGCAGGGCTACAGGAAAAAACAAATCTTGAGCACAGTTCGGGACAAGTCCAGCAGACCATTTTCATCTTGTCCAACTGTCTTCGTCCATTTTCACATTTCACTACAAACGAGATTTTAAAGACTACAAAGGGTTTTCAAGCTCTGGTTTCCCTATAAAACTGTCTCTAGTGTGGAAACTTCGGTGCACCTTTTGTATGTCTGGGTTCCGTAGCGAATGCTCTGTGCTGAAAATGACTGAATACGTTTACAAGTACTGTTGCACGCCTACTAAGTAATATTCTCACTCACTACCAAGTGGCCAGTAGTGGGAATTGCAATCTGTCAAAATGAGGGATGGCCTTCAGATTTTTCCGTCATCGTTTAAAAAAATTGGTTGGAAAATAGCACAACCCTTGGAATTTATCCACTTTTACATTTGGGAAGCTAAACATGAACAAAGAGAACCATCTGCAATTAGAGGATGGATGAGTTATGAAAGCAGTGCATTCCTGAGAATTTAAAGGTACACTAAGGAACTTTGGCTCATTTTCCCTAATGACAGTAAATTCAGCATCTATCTAACATCCTGCCTGGGCTGTTAGTTTTTTTATCCAAACAGGAAAAGTCAGTTCTATGTTGACTCTTGTCTTATCGCTTGCTCTATCTCATTCTGTCTTTCTTTTCCTCTCTTCATCAAACAAGTCCTCTTACATTTCTTTGCCAAACTGTCCACGGTGTGCATTGAAAATCACTATTGTGTTAATGTCTGGTTGCTAGTGTGTCACGCTGTGTGTAAAGTGGAACTTAGCTTTTATGTCACTTAGTGTCCCGGAAGCAAAAGTTGTGAAGTGTGGGTGATGGCACGCTGTTGTGCTGTGGCGGCTGCAGAAATGTACATAATAAATGTCTGTGTGCCATCAAACACATCAGGAATGTTGAGTTTTCAGGTCATAAAGTTACATAGTGCATCAACATTTATCCAGACATGCTTCCTTTTGTCTTTGCATTTTTTGTGCAGCTGGTGGATGAGGAGTTTGATGCCCTGGAAGGTTTCTTTTACGTTCTGGAAAACGGGATCCTGGCGCTTCATGAAAATGTGGAGATGTATTTGCTTCACCTGCAGGTATTTTTTATTTTTTTACATCATGATATTATATAAATTTCAGAGTCTGGAAGATGAAAGCTCTGAAGATCTTTCAACACAAGAGTGTGTTTTATTTATGATATTGGCGAACATTGAGGCCTGAAACGCTAAGTGTCAGAGTTCAGTATAGTTCCTGATCAAAGTAAAAATCCTATTATCTATCAAGATGTTGTTTTCTTTTTCAAGGGTTCAAACTCCACATTATTGCAACCAGTTGGAAGCTGAATGTTAAACATGGATCTTTGTTTATAGTTTAACTGGATGATACTCGACATGTGATCTCCTGTTTTGTCTCTTTTCTTTCTGGCACTCTGGAAGCAGACGCCTTGAAAACCTGTTACAGATTAAAGATTCATATCAATTTTCATTTTTCCTTTTGTCTGTCTCATAAATGGTCAAATGAAATTAATGAATATCTGCTGGGTTTCAACATGTTTGTTTTAATTTTTTCAGTTACTTAAACACAAATAATCCATCCATCCAGTGCTTAATTTGTAAAGTGGGAGGTGCCGGATCGCAGAGTGGGGGCGGATCCGGCAAGTTAAAAGTGACGAACTAGGTGATGGATCCATTCACTTTAAATTCACTTTAGAATGCATCTAAATTAAGATATTTTGGTGTAGCCTCAATGAGGATTATGCGGATATTTCTAAATGTAACATTCTCAGTTCATTAAATTTATTTACAGGGGCGGGGGGGGGGTTCCGATTAAAGAGGTTCCGGATCCAACCGCGGAGGTACCGGATCGGGATCCAGCTGGATCCGGCACAAATTAAGCCCTGCATCCATCTCTTTTCTTTAGGTTTGATGTGTATTTAAAGGTTTCCAATGAGCACCACCTACTTATTTTTCCATTTAGATTTTACCAGCTTAGCCAAACACAAGAACCAATGTCTTTCCAGTCCAGTTTGTGGACAGAGGAAGTGGAATATTAGTCAACATTTACTTCTGTAAAATTGGCCTTATATTTTAGTCACACTGTGGAAACTCCTTTAACATCCTGAGGTTAAACATGAGTGTCTGTGTCCTGCCTGAACCTAAAATTATCCTCTGAGTGTTTATTGTTTGTTTTCCTGTTTCTGCTCATAGGCAACAAAGATTGTGATTTTTAATCCGTCTTTTTGGACATTCATCCACTGCTTTTGCTTTTCTGTCCTTTTTGTTATATCTTGTGCATCTGAAATTTGAAAACCTAGTTTTTTATGTTTTAATTTTGAATTTTTATCAATGCTATCCAACCACTACCATATTTCTACCTCCAATGAAAGTAGTTGCTTTTGGGATTTATTCAAATGCCTTGATTAAATTAATGAGTTTACACTTTAAAATGTCTGAAGGGGTTCCTGGCCTGCAAGACAGAGGAGTTTGACTTGGACATGGATGGAGAGAAAGCACCCATTTGCTACAAGGAGATCTCTACTGCACTCAGACAATGGGTCCTTCCTACATTTGTGAGTTTTCACTGGTTGAAGATGCGCTCACACGCTTTACTGTACTTAAAGACATACCATAGCCAAAACAATGAACGGTAAACTTTTCTAGCACAGAATATCAAGTTGTGCAATTGTCCTCACTCCATCCTCCAGGAGAAGAGGATGAGAACATTAATCTATAAGCCCCTGTGTGCACTCCGTGACCTCCTGGTGGGCCCGAGGAACTTGATCCGAAAGAGACTCGACAAGCTGCTGGACTACGAAGTGATAGAAGCCAAATCTAACCTGAGCTATGAGGAGCAGGCTGTGGCCAACACATACAGGTAGGGAAAGAGGTTTTAAACCTGCGGTGCACTGGTATCATTTGACACAACTCTCCTCTGATCCAGTGTCATCACTGTGGGTGGGACCACAGTGATGACATATGCTGTTTTTTTTGGAGGGGGGGGGGTATTGGAGCTTCAGTGACAGATAGCATACCTTTGTGTATACAGTATTACATCACATTGATTTAGCTGATGTTTTATATTCCAAGTAACTTAGCAGAGCTTTCATCAACCAATCTCAATTAATCTTCATTTCTAAATCACTTTTTCATACAAATAAATGTATCTTTATCAACGAAATGCTGATTGGTTGAAAGTTAGCTTGAGGTGGAATGTGCCAACAACAGCCAGAGTTAGCAGTAAGCAGATGAAAGAAACGTAAATGGTAGACTGGCAGATTCTCAGTCACTCTGTAAAACTTCTCTTCCTCAGGACAATGAACACGTTGCTCCTCAACGAGCTTCCTCAGTTTAACGGCTTGGCTCTGCAGATGATCTGGAACATGTTGGGGACGTTCAGCTGTTTGCATAAAGACTTGGCTGCAGACATGGAGCAGCTTTTCCAGAGCTTTGCACAACAGGTACAACTGTAAAACCCCACATTCACCAACATTACAGAAAAATGAAAAATATTCATATTACCAGGTTGTGATCATTCTTCCATGCCTCTTTCCAGCTGCCTCACAGCTCTCTTCACCCTGGTGCATTCTGGGAATGGGCGGAGTCTACTGTGGTTGAGGGTGCGAAGAAACTGCAGATTTTATGTCAAACTGTGGAGGATACGCTCAACGCGCCAGTCGTCCAGGTTGGCGTTGGAATAATGATGTTTTATTCTTTTTTTTCTGAGTTTGGGAAATAAAGCAAATGTTTTGTTTGGGGATCTGATGAACATACAACATAGAACTGTTGTGTAAACCTCATAAATCAGCTAAAACACCGGAGTTACACACTGACCTGCAGACTTTACCGTAACACAACAAACAGCTGTTGTTTGACATCTGATCTCATTTTAGTTTTCTAATTCTTTCTTCCTTTCTTTTTTTGAAATGTACACCAAATGTTAAGAAATATGAGCTTTTAAACCCATTAGGACCAGATTCACCATATGGCTATACCATTGTCCATGTTTGGAGGAGTCAGACATCTGGAGAGCTAATCTGTTCAAGTTCTTTAAAACCGAAATAAATCAATCTCACTTAAACCCTTTTCATCTGAGTATATGACAGCATAAACTGACAGAAATGAGACGCTCCAGCTGGCAGTTATGACTTTATTATCATTCAACGCTTCAAACAAGTCATAACCAGATCTCTGTCATTTCCCCAGGTTTATTTTTATCTAACATAACATGGTTTGATTTTAATGATATTGTTTCATCATAAGGTATCATAAGTGAGAAAAAAAGGATGGATCAGCAGGTATTTCCTAGTTTACAGAGCAAAATGCCTTTTTTATTGTTCTCATTTTGTATATGATCACATGGATTGGTATTTCTTTTCATGTGATTATTATGCTGTTGTCTTGCCAGTATTTTCAGCTTTCAAAAGCCTTTAAGTGTGGCATACTAAAGAAAACTTGCAAAACAACTTACAAAAATAGCCTACTGATGACACGGGATGTAGTCACACCATTTTGTTTTGGCTGGAACTGAGGCACGTCCTTGGAGTAATCATGTCTTTGACTTTTTGTGTGATTACAACTTACTGATATATGAAACGTTGAGAATTTTCTTGTTTTGACACTTTTTCCTTTCAAAATCTAGTTGTTCACTATGACAATTATGTTTGACTAAGCAGTCATCAGCAGAAAACATCTTGTTTGTTTAATTTATAATTAATTTAAATATCATGAATTTGTATGTTCTAAGTTAGAATTTAAATGTTATTGTACAAACCTAAAACGGAGAGCTACTTTAGTTCACCTTATGCATTCTTATCTTTATGTTATGGGACAATACTTGGTTGAACTCAGGTTTTGTGTTTGTTTCCGTCAGCCTCTCAGCCCCTCCTCTCAACGCCGCCTGAAACAGCTGACCGATAAACACGGTTCTGGAAAGATCTACCAGGTGATGAGCGCGGTGGTGGGAAGCCGGGATCTGGACCTGAACCTGGCCAAGGGAGAGTTGGTGGCCATCATTAGCGAGGGAGATACCCGTGGAGACAGACGGAGATGGCTGGTTGATGCAGGAGGTGAAATATTATCCTGTTGGAATGTTGCCAGCCACAAACTCATATTTCCTGTTTGTCTTATGGTCATTAGGGACACTGGAAAAGCAATAGTTTATGTGATAGGAATGGCTTGTGAACAGTATGAAGAACTACACTGATTTCTGTAGGTTTCCAACCAAGACTGATTTTTATATGTTTGTGAAACGGTTCAAGCGGGCTGTGTCTTTGGAAGTTTTCTGAAATGCGACACTTTGGGGCCATCTTTTGGCTGAATGCTGTCATTACACTCTATATTTTGTAAAAAGATGTATAAGACCAAATGATGAATAATATTTACCCTATAGTAGAATTCTTTTCAAAATCAATGAAGGCAAAAGTGAAGGAAGGTTTTGTTTACTTAAAATACTTGATCAGGTCATATCATGTGTAGTTTAATCTTCCATAGGGATCTCCTAAGTCCATATATCTGTGTCTGATCAGGAAGAAGAGGATACGTTCTTTCCTCAAAGCTCATTCGCTATCACCAGGCAGCAGAAGACCCGCCACCTTCACCACATCTCAGTGTGCCATTAGGTGTGACTGGAATCAGAAGACACTCCTACACCCCAGAGAGCCAGCCACTAGGAGGCATGAGTCAGCCATGTTTCCAGGTAATTCCGGGTTTGGTTTTTTGCTTCACAGCATCATGTAAGTAACAACAGCAACAACAAATCAGGATGACAGAAGCATCAAAATATATATAATTTATAAGTCACTTTTTATAAGAAAATTTCAAATCAAAGTGATCTTCTGGGGCATATACTTGTAAACTCTTAATATAATGAGTTATAAAAAAAAAAAAAGAGTTTTTAGAATAAATAAGATGAAAGTTCTTTCACTGGTTTTGGACCTGAAAATTCTAGGAATCCCGAGGAAGCTGGCAGTCTGAGTGAAGAGTTCTTGTGTTATTGATTGTAGGAGGCTTTAGAGCTAAAACGAAAATTCATTGTTTTCACACTGAAGGAATTAAAAAATCTTTTTGTGAAGAACCGGGTGTGTATTTTCATCTGGAGTATAGCGCGACGTCACACAGCGCCTCTGTGTGTTGATCTCCAGCTCTGTGTTAACTAGCCGGCCTGGCCGCGCGTGCATGTACGTCCATGTATGAACACGCGCACACGCGACCCTGTCTTTGTAAAGAGCGGCCACAGGGCGGAGTTACGGCGCAGCGCGCGACGCGCATTCAAGATGGTAGAGACTCAAGGCGGTAGAAGTGGGAAGCATCCGACCAAAGACGAAGAGGAGCCAATATTACCTCCAAGAAACAATGTTAATATCAATGAAAGGGACACAACGCGGATTAATATTGGTCTGGCATTCTCAAGGTGGAGAGAGCGGCGAGACCGAAAAGGACTCCAGTTTGCTCTTCTTCTGGTACGTGACTCACGGAGCAGATTCCACCTCGTCCACGTCTCTTTTTTCCACTTCCACAGACTGTAGCCCGTCGCTGCTACCTGCCGCTGCAGACAGGTTGCTGCTGCTCTAAGAAGTTGCATCGAAATAAAAATGGCTTGCTTTAAAATTTTTATGTTTTGGATCATAACGATGAATAAGTAGAATAAGCTGCGTTCTTAGCTAAGCTCATGTTGTATTGCACAAGCACACCGCATCTTGAACTAGTCATATTTGCATTAGTTTCAGAAAAATATATAATTATACTGTTATTAGGCCTACATAATTTTAAAAATGCTCTCTGTTTAAAATTAATAAATAAAGTAAAACTATATGAGGCAAAGAGGAATTTTTTTTTAAAAAAAAAAAAAAAGGGGGGGCGTGGTTTTACAGTTCGGGGAGAGGTAGAGAGGCATTGATTGACACAGGCTTTGTTTTGGTTTGAAACAGCTCCACAGTACGGCACCCAATGGCGAAAAAAATCGCTTTTAGCTCCTTTAAGGCCCCTACACACATAACGCGGCAAGCGGCGGCGGTGGGCGGCAAACCCATTCATTGTGTATGTGCTACCGCCGCGCAAGGGCGTTTGCGCGGAACACGAGGTTTAGCGGCGCGCAAGGAGACAGACGCAACGCTTTGCCACGCGGCAAGGTGGCAGGCGCCGCTGCGCTTGAATTGAAAATGTTTTTATTCGGGCGCAGCGCGCTGTGACGACATCCTAGCGCGTCCAATGAGAAAGGCCGGTTCAGGAAAAAAAAAATGTGGTCACATGGATTCCAACTGAACAGTGCCACACATTGCAGCCATGGAGGAAAAACTGTTCACAGCGTCGTGAACTCTGGGACACTCAATGCTGGTGTACAGAGATCTCGCCAGTCATTGCGAGAGATCAGCAACTACTCTTCCCCCACTGCTGCTCTACTCGTCCCCCCCTCCTCCTCCCCTTCCCCCTCCTCCTCAGGAGATGAGAGCTAAACACTTTTGCTGCGTTGTTGAAAGCGTCACTACTTTCTCGGCCGGACCCAAGTTCATAAAATACTACTCTTCCTGCTCCGTCGCTAAGCAACCTGCGCCAACACGCTGCGCCGCCACCAAGCTGTCTGCGCCCGCTCACCGCGGTACCACGCGGTCGCCGCCGCGCGAACCGCATTTGGTGTGTAGCGGCCTTAAACCTGCCGCTCCCGACGCTCTCGCTGCTTTTGGT
>JAVQJG010044557.1:0-21031 GCA_036024015.1 Craterocephalus amniculus
ATTTCCTCAAAACGAAAAGCTCCCGATATCTCCGGCTACATGATGAACATCAAGAAAGTGTTCCAGAGTGTTAATCAGCATGAGGGTGAGTACAAAATGAAGGCACATCATTCTGAGGGTGGAGTATTCCTTTAATCAGCTGTGTCTGATAATAAAGGAACTCAGCTCCTGGTTCAATTCCTCCTGCCATACCATATAGGGCTCTGTTACTTTTGTTGTAATATTGATATCAGATTGTATTACCCAAATATATACAAAAATGATCAAACCTGATTCAAATTTAAAGAGTAATATCAGCTGGTACACCGTTTTTCCAGACTTCCCTTTCCCCAGCAACGTCGGCCAGCTCATCCCTGGGGATCCTGAAGCACTCCCAGGCCAGCCACAAGATATAATCCCTCCAACATGTCCTGGGTCTACTCCGAGGTCTCCTCCCGGTGGGACATGCCCAGAACATCTCCCCATGCCATGAAGCATCCTGACCACATGCCCAAGCCACAAACCATTAAGATCACAGACCATTAACAATTAACATTAAATAACTCTCCAAAACTGCATCAAATTGATTTCATGCAAGCAAATGGGCAGAGATTTTATGAAGAAATAAAATTCTAACTAAAAGTGAACTACAGCATACTGTACCAATTATGAAATAAAAAGTAAGATGCTATACAACCAACCCCACCCAAAATCAAATGGCTTGGAGAGAAAGATTATTTCAGCCCTGCATGTGTTGCATTCCCACCAAGGTTTGATATTTAGGGTAGAGTGGGCAATTACAATTGTTTCTCCACCCCATCTATGCTCGCTGGAGTCTATCCCATACTGTGCCTGCAGTTAAACCTGGAAGTGTGCTTCAGCTGTTAAAGCTCCAAATCAGCCAAAAGTCATTTATTTATTTAGGTTCTCACATATTTTTCATTGTCAGCGTGGAAAGATTAGTCAAACATTTTAATGTTACTAAATATTATAAAAACTGATGAGATGTTCCTCACAAAGTCCTCCTTAGCTCTAGTTACCTAAAATCTGTTCATCTGTCTATGGGTTTTAAGTGTTAATTTGTAACATTACTTTCTTTGTCTCTCTTCTTTCTAAATATACAGTTCCCACTTACTGTACAATATTTTCTGTTTTCTCACAACACAACCAGTGGAGGCAGATGTTGGCCCTTCCTGATTCTGGTTTGCTGGAGGTTTCTTGCAGTTAAAGGGAGTTTTTTTTCCACTGTTGGCCACAGGCTAGTGCCTACTCAGGATGGAGGATTAAATGGAACTAGGAAACTTTCTTTGAAGTGGTGTAATGTAAGCACATCTGAAATAAATTGGACTAATGTGAGTTATAATAAATTGGATTTAAGGGACTAAGATTGGTTGAACAAGGGGCAAACTGAAATGATCAGATATTGTTTCATATCAATTGGTCTGAGTTCTGCTTTTCTTGATAAAGATATGGTAAATTTTAACAGTGAGAAAACACTGCAAACACTTGACAAATCAGAAATTTTCTGCATTACATGCATATTCACCTTAAAGGTTCAGGTCAGTCTCAAAAGTCCAACCTTCCTGTTGGGACTTCTTTCATACATTTTATTAACTCATTTACTTTCCATAATGGGAATGGGGGGAGTAGAGAAAAGGATATCATAAAAGACTGATTCTAGAAAAAGGTTCCTGCAGTCAGAAAGCATGTGAAGTTATGTCTTTAAAAATGTACATCACAAAGCCAGCTACATATACTGTACACCATTGTCATTTGACCAGATAGGAGCTCTTTCTGATGAAAAATAGGTCATTGCATGTCATCTACTTTATTACGCTTGGAAAGAGGTGTCGTTTGCATTTTAACAACATTTCGCTCATGAGTTATTGATCTGTGAAGCTCACATCTGTGAATATCCTGCAGCAGGTGTGGTGCAGTGGATGCTTCAGGGAGAAATCCCGCTCTGTTGGTCTGCCTCTCTCTCTCTCTCTCTACTCTAATCCCATAACTTTACAATCTGTGTCACTGTGTTTACGACATGGAGCAACATTCAGCCTATTGACACAATCAGATTTGTTGTGACTGATCAGCCAGTTACTAGAACGGACCGTCTTAGTATGATAAGCCGTGATCGATCACTAGATGATTTACTGAAGCCTCTTCATCCACATTTTAACATTTGAGACAGCTGAATAGCTATCAACCTCGCCAGCCTCAATAACTTTGAAAAATCAAAGAGTCTCAAACTTTTTGGCCATGCCCCCCGAGATAGCATATGTTTTGTTTGTGATACACACACACACACACACACACAAACACAACCGACAACAGTGTATTTTGTTCACCACTGTGACAAGCCACCTACCTTCCCAAAATCAGCTTCTGTGGATGATGTGTACGCAATTATGTGTTAAAAAATGTACTGTAGTAATTTTACTGTGTACCAATTTCAGATTTATCTCTGCATTGTTTAATTTTGACAGCCCTGAATCCCAAATACATTTGATTAATGTAGGCTATATATCTTTTGTTATTATCTGGCGATTAATAACATTTTTTAAGGAAGTACAGCTGAAATTGTGATTTCAACATTTTGAAAATAACCAAAATTCACAGTTCCATCTTTCTAAAAATGTATTTCTGCAGATTTTTTTCTGTTACATCTGCACAGTCAGGGGTTCAGACAGCACAAACATTGCAATGGGAATGTCAGCTGATCATTTAACAAAACACAATTTATGATTCAAATCAATGAGGCAAGTGAAATCCAAATACTTTATAAACTAAAAACACCACAACATTCTCTTTTACTTTATTTAGACACATCAGAGGAAAACCTGGAAGATCACAGTTTTCTGCCCCTAACACCCGCCCACACACATATATGCACACACAGCCATACAAAATCAATAAGTCTTTCAGCAAGCTGCTGTTGTGGCTTGAATGTGAATAAACAGTCATATATTTTAGGGGAGGATCGATTGGGGGAGACAGATGAATGGCACACAAAGACACCTCAGAGAGACTTGTGTGTGTCTGTGCATGTGTGTGCGACAGTGAGTGGGTTTCCCATCTGTCTGTTACTGTTGCTCAGTGTCTCTCTCCCTCCTGCGTCCAACTGTTCTTTCACTCCAAGAGGATCAATAGGTGTGATGGATTAGTGACGGGTACCACACATTGGAGACACATGCTATCAAAGAACAACACTTCCTATTCAGTGGCAATTCAATCACTCTCTGTCAGTCATAACATGTTTTCTCACACTGTTAAGGCCACTGCCCTGATTCACACTCTGCCATTCGTGACTTGATTTCTACTACCAACAACAAACATTTAGACACTGACTTGCACCTCACAACCAGTAAGGGGTTGAACACCTGACATTTGAGCTTGTTTTTGAGGAGTCAGTCATGTGTGTCTGTCTATGAGAGAACAGTAAACTCTTTGGACAATGTCCTGCCGATGCTAATCGATTAGATCCGAGGTACATCCAAAGTCTGGGATTTACAGCTGCAAACTCTCAGTGATCTTCCACACAAACACTCACTCACCTTGAATTACCGCACAAGGCAGGTTTTTAACATGACTAATGTGTAAAAACTGTTTTGTCTGAGAGGTTTTGTTCCTTTAAAGTTTATTCAGTTTGGAGGAAGAGTCTTAATTTGCATTGCTCAGAAGTCAGATTGTTAAAACATATTCACATCTGGGCAATAGCAGAGAGAGTGGTATTTTTGGGGGCATTTATACCGGGATAGTCAAGGGGACTTGGTTCACTTTAGTAGGGAATTCTGAAAACGTCATGCAGCTACAACTGCTGCTCACCAGGAGGAAAATGACCAAAAAGGAAGAAGAAAAGCAGACTCATATATTGGTCAGACACAAATTTCTTTCTGTAGTTTCATTTGTGTTAAAACCTAATGCACTTTTCACAAGAATTTGTCCAGATGCATGAAAGGCAGCAAAATATGTGACATGTTGCAGTACTTTCCTACTGCAGTGGACCAAGTGAATCAAGATTCAAGTTCTCAAGCAGACCTTCTTTGGTCCACCCCACAGACTAAATGTGACTTCACATTACTCCAAACGGACTGGATGATCTGTGGAAGGGCACCAAATTGTACTGGTGTGAAGACACCCTTAAACATTGCTTAATACATGACTCCTAAAATGTAGACATAAGCATGTACACCACTGTTAACCCAACACAGTGGTAAACAGTGTAAGCAGGTGCATTTACACAGTGGTAAACACGCCTGCAAGGATTCTCTCTCTCTGGAAAGAGCTCAGAGAAGGGACAGGTTGCAAGATAGATGCCAACTTAGCTGTTGTTAGGGGACACCAAAGTATTAAAAAAAATCCATCCAAATTCAGTAGTGCTGCTTAACCTGTACTTGGGCTATGATGTACAACTATAATGGAAAAAACAGTCAACCATATGAAGATGAGTGAAACTGGGTCTGTGAACTGTGTATTCGATCTTGTCTCAATGACAATGTCTAAAATAATCTAAACTATACATATAGTATACATACAGTATAAATAAAATACATCTAAAATAATGTAAACTAATTCAGTCTACTCAAATATCTATTTGCCCACAAACAAACGAAAAAAGAGCTGATGGCATTTCCATAGCTCACAACAGGTGCTTTTTGCTACTAAATGCCCTGATGGAAGAACACAAATACCTGTTTGAGGCTGTGACTTTGATGCAGCTCTCGGGCTCCTGTGGCTCAACCACACTAAAACCTTTTAAGGAAAAAAGTCGATCAGCATTAACAACAAAACAAAAAGAATTAAAGCAAGAACCAAACAAAATAAAAGAAGCAGAACCTAAATTACCATTTAAAAAAAGAAATGTACTTTTACCCTCAGAAATTTCCACGAGTCTCTTAAAAGGCAAAGCCCACCCTGAAAGGAGAATTATATATTCTAATTTAATTGTTGAGAACTTGGGTGAAAGGGAAACACAACTTGAAGATACTGTACCATCTCACATTCATCCAATTCCTATTGGACAGAAGGACATTGTAACATCTGAAATATCATTTCACAAAAGACAAACCTAAGAAGCAGCTCTGAATTGACAGTTCACACCAACACCAAACAGCAGCAACACAAAAACAGCACACCCTGAGGAAGGCTCTGAGGTAATGTCAGCTGTGTTTTTGCTCAAAATAGATTTGAAATAAAGTGTAATTTCTGTCTGTGTATTTATCAACGTAGAGTCTAACACTAAGCTAAATTTAAAATACCCACCATTATTCAGTGTCAGCATCAGTGAGGAGCTGCACAATCCCTCGGCTCTTCCTAAAAACGTTTTTATTTCCCTCAAAATACTGTACAGTAGATTAAGGTATGCAATCATAAGTTTGAAATTAAGTACAAAGAGCTTCAGGTTGCAAAATTATTAACTCATTTTCATGGGTAGTGTATTACGATGGTAACTCACAGACAGGCGCCTGGGTGGCACGGATGCATCAAGTGAAGGAAAAGTGGCAAACAAAAATGGGAAATAAAGAGACATGGAAGAACAAAGACGTGATAATAAAAGTCCCTCGATGTTGCTAATGGGCAGCTGATTAGAAAGCAAAGCACCAAAACAGGTAATAATTCTTCTTATCATCACCTTCAATAGTCAAGCTCACACTTATCTCCATAATGACTCCGACTATAATTAATGAGCCTTTGGAGAGTGATTTCTACTGCACACAACCAGTTCAACACATACACACGGATTAGGCTCCAAATATTCACAAGGGACTTTGCAATGATAGCAGATGATGAAACTTCTCCAGTCAATTTCCTGTTCGGTACTTTTTCAATCAGAAAAACTCTATCCAAGGACATGCAGCAGCTTGGAGAGTACTGGCCTCTGATTTCTGATCAGACAACAGATGGAAGGAGTACATTAGGTCTTCTCAGACGTCAGGCAGTCTGAGCACAGCGCAGGGTTGTAAGCAGTGGCCAGCCTTGACAATGCCACCATGTTGTGTGAGAGAGTTTCCTGGCATCCTTTGAATTTCCTATGGTGGATATCAAAGGGCAGAAGCATCAAGCATCATACAATGTGATGACAGGTTTTGGTAATGAAACCTTTAATGAAAGCAAAGGAGGTGGAGTGTACCAGTGCCACAGGGAAAGGCTGAGTTCATGAGTGCTAGACATATGCAAAGGGCTCATGTGACTGAATGATTTATTTCTACGATATGCGATGGGCCATAAAAAATGCTTTTAGATTCTCAAATATTTTTTTGTTTGCCAGAAAATGCTTGTAGGCCTAAAGGAAAAGTAGAATCATTGTCATCATCATCAAAAATCATAAGAATCCTGTGTGTCAAAGTTAGGATGTAATATAAAGCTGTGAAGAAGAGTAAAAAAAGAGAAAATCACCACAACAGAACACAACACTTTCTCAGAACTCATCATTTCCAATACAAATTTTGAAAGAATCCTGCAAATATCTGGAGGTGAATGCAATAAATTGCTTCATAAAGCAAAGTCTAACAGCAGCAGGTCCCACCCATTTCCTCATACATTTTCAGTCAGCAGAACTAATGTAGCATCCCTTCAAATCGAGGGCTCCACGGGTGAGTTGATGAGTAAACCTTTGCAACGATGGGTGCACTGCTGTGTATGAGATTGGAAAGGATAGAGAGGACAGAGTTCTTGTTCAAACATGGAGACACATACTGTTACACTTTGTTACACACACTACAGCCAACCTGTGGCTTTGACACTTGGCTTTGTGTTATAGCGGAGACCCCACAGTTATTCAGCATCCAGTCAAGGGAAGTTTGGAAGAGAAAGGCAGTACGTAGGAGGTGTTCAAGTCTGCTTTCTGACTCGAAGTGAAACGGCTTGTGGAGCCCTTTTCCTCTGCAGGTGTAACTGACTGTGTGTTTGCAGGTGGCCAGATGTGAAATATGTAGACGGTAAAAATAATTATTTTGATAAGTTTGATGCAATTTTCTCTGCATGAAGATGGAGGTCAAAGAACTGTTTTATTTCTTAGGACTGCAGGATTGGCTGCTGTATGCTCTACAGAAGCAAAGTGTCCACCACAATCACAAATGTGAAACTGCAAGCGGACCAACCAGACTTGTTTTAGAGGGGTTCTGAGTATTACAGCACCAGGTGACATTTTGGAGAGACCACAGAATCTTATTCAGAAATAGTTTTGGGTACTCACTGGTACAATCTCAGAACTTAATGCAGGGAAGTAGATGCCAGGTGTTGAATCTACATTTCTGCAGGTAGAGGCAATTAGATGATAATTATTATCTACAACCTGCCGGAGAATTTCTATTTTGATAGTTGAGTGTATGAAGCATGTAAACATGGCTAACATATTTATTTTAACAACATTGTTTTAGTTTGTTCAGGCTATTCAAAAGTCACAGATGAGCAGCTTTTATGACATCACTGAGTCGCATCAAATACGATTAATTAAAAACTGTGGCTTTATGGGCATTAGAAGGCAAATGCTGTGTAAAAGAAAAAAAAATGTGACACTACTATATTACGGCTGAAAGGTTAGTACATGAAAACAAAAATAAGCATATATAATGCAGCAGCTAAGCAGAGCACACACATACATGTGGAGTGCAAGGCCATTGTTTTGAGGGAAATTTACATATTTTAGGTCTTTTAATAGGATCAATCCATTAAAACTGTTGCCACCAAAAACCTATCGGAGATATTTCAGTCTCAGCCACATAAAACTTAAGAAAGTGTGTTTGTTCCCCCCTCATTACTAACGTTTATGACCCTCGGCATAATTAAACTGACATCATATATTTAATTTGAGTCTTCTCTGTATCATCAAAATGTTAAAAGGACCCTCACCTTGAATACATTAATCTCTCCATCTGTCAGGAACCATCTGTCTGATCTTGACAATCCACATGACCAAAATCTATCAACATCATGTGACCGGTCTCAGCACAGAGGGCAGCTTAGTTGCTGGTCAAGTTAGTAACAGCTCAGGTGTGAGATGTGACAGAAAGAGACAGCCACTTCCACTTTAATTACCTCACAAAGAGCTAAAGTTCCTGTTATAGGAAAGAAGCCAACACAGCTGGGTCCTCATGGATGCCATGGCACAAATAACACATGTCAGCAGCCTCACACAAACAATAACATTTCACGTGCAGAGACCAAGATATATTCAAATATATTCATAGTTTGATCTGTCAAATGTCAAGCGAGTTAATCTGAGAGATGGTACTAGTGGAACACGTGATGAAGAAGAATAGGAATCTGAATTATAATTTAAATAATATCCAGGGTTGTTACTTGAACCAGAAGTCCAAGGTGAGAGCTGGAAAAGGCAGCTGTTGGCTGTCGACCAATCCCAGAAAAGTTGTCAAAGTCAGAGCTGAATGATAGGATGTAGGTCGATTTTCAATATAAATAAATCTTTTTCAGGGACTTTCTTAAAGCTTATATGAATAATAAATACCAGAAAAAAATTGCAGATGATAATGATATAGAAAGAAAAAGTGAAAGAAAGACCTCAGCAACTGAAATAAAGGATGAATCAATTATTAAAATTGCCAATTTATTATGTTGACTAATCAAAATCATTATAAATAAGGCCAATAAATTGTTTTAGTATATTGTAGAATCATCACATTCATTGGTTACCTAATTAAGAAAAAAAAGAATGAAATGTTTTGTTCGATGACATGCAGAGCTTTGTATTTTTACTCCCATCTAATCTGTAAAACAAGCAAGCAAATAAGATCATTTACTGTGTTCATTCATGTGCACCTACACGTGCAGCAAAGACGTATTTACTGAACTGCAAGCTTATTATCGGAAAAAAGAATTATGTGATCTGTGTTGTTTCCTAATCATGTTATTTGTGGTCTGTATTCAGAACCAATTACATTCAACTGTGGCATACATAGAAGCATAGTTACAACTGTTTATGCCATCATGATTCACGGATGATTTAATTTGCCATTTGCAGAGAACCAGAGAAAAAAAGGCAAAAAAAGGCAAAAAACCTCTACAGAACAGGGGCAGAAAAAGGCCAATTTTAAATATATTCTGTAGATATTACATTTGTCAGGTGTTCTAGTTCTTTGGGTTTTTGGGTTTTTTTTTCCAGTGCAAACAAACTACACTTGCTGGCCACTTTATTGGGTACACCTGCACAAATAGCTAATCATATGACAGCAACATGACAGGGTTTATCAGCAACTCAATGGTTGCTGGTCAAGATAATTTATTGAAGCTCAAATTAAGCATAAGAATGAAGAAGAAATGGGATTTTAGTAACTTTAAACTCTTCTGAATATTTAGGTTTTACAGAGAATGGTCTGAAAATAAGATATATCTCTATGAACAGCATTATCTGGACCAAAATACTTTGTTCATGTCAGACATCAGAGAAGACTAGATGGAAAAGATAAGAGAGTCACCCTTAACCATCAGATCCAACCCATGTATGTAGAACACCATCTCTGAATGCATATCATATATATCCTTTAAGCAGATGAGCTACAGCAGCAGAAGACCAGACTCTGTCCCCATCCGCTCTGTAAAGTTTTCTTCATTTCTTCATTCATGCAAATCTACTGATTTCTTAAGCCAAAAATGGAAAGATATGCTGTTGCATTTTGTTAAGGAAACTAAGGCAACAATTCACACAGATTTACCATAACTGGTCAATGCAAGATAGAAACACCTTGTCTGTTCTGATGAGTCTCCATTTCAGCTGCCACATACAGATGGTACAGTAGGGTCAGAATATGGTGCAAACAACATGAAAGCATGGATCCATTCTGCCTTAAAAACATATCCCTTATTTTGGTTAGTCTATTTCATGTTTTGATTACGGTTACCCAAAAAATTGAGAACATCTGCCATGCAGTATTCTGCACCACGTCACAAGGCCCAAATCAACCCCAACTGCTTTCTTGAACATGATAATGAGTTCACTGGACTCCAACGGCCTCCACAGTCACCACATCTCAGTCCAATATTTCACCTTTGTGATGTGCTGGAATGGGAGATTCTCATCATGGATTGGTGAGGAATGTTTCCAGCACCTTGTTGAGTCTATGCCATGAAGAACAAAGGCAGTCCTGAATGGGAAAAGGGGTCCAAACCAGACCAATCAACATGTACTTAATATAGTGCCTGAAGAATGTATATTAAATACATCTCAGCTCAAGTAATAATTTTACAGAAGGAATTCAGTAGAGTAGATCATTTACATAGTAAATACACAATGTGATCATAATAGAAAGGCAACCTTTGCTTGCAGAAAAGTACAGTGCAATTTCACAAAAGAGATCAAAAGTTGTCCAATGTTCATGTTTTGTTTGTCCATTTTTCAACTGTGATGCAGTTTTCATTGTGCTGCTAATGATATTTTCACACATTCACAACACATTTATGAGGAAGATTGGGATGGTTGACGTTATGAGGGCTCTCAATTTTTAGTGATATTGCTGTTTCAAATCCTGCCTATTACAAGCTTTTGCTTTATGCATCTACTTTTCCACATCCCATCCATTGTTTAATCTTCTACACCACTCCAACCTAGTAATGGTTCCAGTTAAGAGTTGAGAATATGGTTCGGGTAGCTCTTTGGTCATGGCTTCCTGTCACATGACTTGACACAACCAAGCAAAGCACTCATTTTGCAATCCTGAAGCTGTATGGATCACATTTTTGTGAGGTTAATCCAAAATGATTTAAATAAAATTGCCATACTTCACATTGTATGTTATCATACTACTACAAGTGGAAAAAACACTTTACAAACAAATTCAATACTAACTCAGCTTACAGTATATGAACAATTAACATAATGATTAGAACCTCCATTATTATAGAAAAGTATCTGCAAAATCAATTAATTAATCAATCAAACAAACTTTATTTATCAATGAACCAGCATCCTGGCACAATGAAATAAACAGACAAAACAGCACATAACAGGTGGACAAAACAGGATCAGGTAGACTGAGGCAGCAGTTGCATAAAAGCACAACCTTTGCAGGTGAGAAAAAGATAACATGAGGAAAGGGTGGGAGCGTCAGAAAAGCATCTCTCCACTGCACCTGCATAGGGCACCCTGCACTGGTAGGACAAAAACGTCAGTACTCAGTACATAAAAGCACTTATTCAGACAATCACAACATAGGAAGCGGGGGTCCCCCAGCACAGCAGGCAGGTAGATTGGACGCTAAGCGAATCCAATCCAGCCCGATGCCTGGGAATGGGAGTGAGCATATAGGGTCTGATGAAGGCAGGGTGGGGGGACAGAGCATACAGTCTACATAACATTCGCAGAGATTTGGTAAGAAATGCAGACTTACAGACTGACCAGAACAAAGAGCAGAAAGGCAGACAGGAAGGGCGAGAAAGAAAAAGTGTTCACCTCCGTCAAGAGCAGGAAGAGAAATTGTAAAATGGAAACTTTTAGTATCAGTAGCTCATACGGATGAGTCTGAGGAAGCTGTTCAGGGGCAGACTACCATAAGACAAGGAAGGCAGAGGTCTTTGTACACTAGTAGATGGCCAATTTCAACCACACAGCAGCAGGACATGTAAAAGGCTCATCATGTTAACAATATTAATTTAGAAAACCAGGAAAAAGGAGAGCTTTTCTCAAAACTGAAAAAAACAAAAACAAGTTAAAATCTAATTTCTGTATCTTGATTAGTCTTTTTGTATTTAATGAACTGTCACAACTTGGTGTGTTTATTAATTTCTTAATTCTTGCTGGTATATTAATTTTTGTTTTGTTCAAATGTGCCTATTTCCACAGGGAAAGTTAACATGTTGAAATCTAAGCTGCTCTCAGTAAGTATAGTCTGCCATGGTTTAAGTGTTTTAAGTGTTAAGTTTTTCAGAGGTAAATGTTGAACATGCAGCCTGACAAAAGGCAAGTTCTTATGCATGAAACATTATCACCTCTTAATTGTTGCTTCCAATGACTAGTTATTGGCCCCAAAAATCAAAACATGATTGTCTTTAAATCTGGCTAGTTATGTTCTATTGACTCCAAACCAACAGCTGATGGGTTTAGGGAACTGTGAGTATAAGGTGACAGAGTCAGCCTGGGCAGACTCAATCTTCCATTTAACTTATTAAGATCGGACACTATAATGATGTACCAGTTTCCATAAACAGAGGGCAACTCAGGTCTCAGTTGGTGTAAATAGTCTTGGATTAAAAGGCATATTTAGATTTGAATTAATTAATTAAAACTAGGCTGGGATCAACATGTATGTCCCAAACATGCATAAGCATTTTTAACTGTTAGGGTATGAGGATATGAAATATAAAAACCCAAGATAGTCTTACTGCATAAAGAACAGAAGTTCTTAGATGTGCGCTGAAATGTACATTGTGTCTACAGAATCATGCTAAAATAAGCATAATTACCAGAGATGTCTCCAGCCTCCACACCATTGTTATGTATGCCAAGAATAAAACTGAGAAAATATAGATAATGGAAGCAATGAACAATTATATGTTTAGGACTTCTCTGGCATCTCATCATTACCAGTCTACAGGAGCTGACATCCAGCTCACCTCATCTAACAATGCTTCGACACAATCAGGAGTAAACTTTGTCACTCGGTCAATTGCATCATTATCCTAAATACAATATGTCAGGCAAACAATGCTTCTGTTTATGTTGTTTTAGTCTCTAACAATGTCTCTTCTTTTGCAATATGGAGCTTTCCAAACCTCGCCTGTTGTTCGAGGCTGAGGTTGGGCAAGACAGCCCATGACTGAATGTTTACATAAATGAGCCAATTTAGAGAGCTGGTCTGGCTAGCAGGCTGACTGGCTGCTTTTATCACTTGTGGACACAGAAGGACAGACAGAAACTCACAATATAGCCACCATTACAACAATTGGAATTCAACAGTCCACTGGGACATGTTAAAACATTACCAAGTTATTAAATATTACGAAAAAGAGGTCATCGTATTCCAAGATATTCCAAAAATAAAAAGAGACATTGAGGGACAGACTGAAGGGAATGCACTGCCGACACTGTCCTGGCTTTGAGAAATCCTGATGGTTGTTAGTGTCACTGTCAGCTTGGCCTAGCATGAAAGAAGAAGGAAGCACAGCACCAGCAAATCAAGCCTGGTTGTGACAGACCAGTGGCCAGTGTGGAAAAAGGGAAGGAATATGACAAAAAGCGAGAGTAAAGTGAGATGAGCACAGACACTCAACACACACACACGCGCGCTCACTCATTGTGCCAATCCAGTGCCAGTAAATTGCTCTGTGCTGGAGAGCTTAGGGAGGCATCAGAGAGCCAGGGATGCATCCTGTTCTGAGCTGCAGATCCCGAGCCGACTAAGTGAGGATGTTTGGACCATTCGGCCGGATCAAGTGCTAATACAGAGACTGGGACCAGGAAATTACTGAGTAGGCAGTGGGACCTGTGCAACTGCAAGCACAATGCCCTTCCAACACATGCATCAGGGGAGTGGGGTGACCAAAGCCCAATCCCAAACTGGCCTCACCGTAAAACATTACAGTGCATTTCATATATTTAGATCCAAACTGGACCATCTTTTACAGTAAATATAAGATTTAAGAGATATGATGAGTCATAATTCAAGATGTATGGCCACATTATACAATAGCCATAATGCCCACCCCTATTGTTCATATTGCTATCATCCAGACACAGATTTAATCCCAAAGGCAGTAGGAAACTTGGAAGGAAGCTTGTTTTGACAGAAGTTTTGTCACCTCGATCGCTGAAGATGTATCAGTGATAGAAGCTGAATCAACTCACAATGACAGTGGAGAATATGCTCAACTGAAATATGTATCTCCAATTTTGTAGAACAAGCCAATAATATTTAATTTGCTATAACAATTTTGGAAACTAGTAGGTAAGCCCACCCTGGGAGGAGACACTCTCTGACCCGCTTTATAAATCCAAACTAAAACTAATAAAATTTAACTGGGTGAATTTGGATTTCCCAACAGTGGATCACAATAACACATTTGTATTACTGAGCTGTTTCTGTTTCCGATTTAAATACATTTTTGGTCAAACAAAACAAAGAGCCTCTCTCAGAAGAGGTAAAGTACCTTGGAGATGATGGTACCCCAATCAACATAATTTCAAATACATTTAGCTAAGTGAAATAACCCACCTTCCTACTAGGACACAATGGCCTACTTGGCAAAGTCTTCATATTTTGGCAAACAGATTTACAACTCCAGTTCGGTGCTTTTGAGAAGCCCTGGCTTTATATCTAAAGATTTTCTTTTCTCAGCCTCTTGCTGTTGCTGTAGCTCCCTCTGCTTCCATCAATGCACGTGATATATAAGAGAGCTTATGTGCACAAGCTTTTTTGATTGTGTGCGCTTTATCCATGGTTTTCAGCCTCCAAGGAGAATGTAGATCGATAAGATGTTTAACATACTCCCTTTGCTTTTAAAGACCTACAGCGAACAAGCCCCTCACCATTGACCCCTAACCCCACCTGCTGGCATAGATTAAAAGCCCCCCCATCCTCTCCATCACATCACTGCCTTACACAACACTTATGCGAGGTCCTCTACTCGTCAAGCCGCCACCCACTTCCTGCTCGGCTACTGGTTATTGAGATGAACCATCGCCATGGGCAACAGCCCAAAAGAGAAGGAGGAGGACCAGGATAAGGGAGGTGAGTCGGAGAGGGGATGTGAATAGATGTAAGAAGAGGGCATGAAATCGATGAGGCCATGCAACAGCTTCGCAGCTCCTGTGCCCACACACTGAGATAGATGCAGACAGAAACGCGCAAACACACTTACTCACATACACTCAGCATCCCGCACACACCGAAGGAAAGTAGAGAGCGAAGTGACCTGGCATTTACAACTGCCAACAATCTCGTCCATATTAAAAGGAACGACTGAGACTGATATGTTCCTCCCTCACAAGTTAAATGTTTCATCTATTTTTAGACTGCACAAATTAATCTTCTCCACCTCCACTGACATGAATATGAGTTTTAACTTTAATTCTCCTATAATTAAAGCAGAGCTTTAGCATTTCATGCAGGAGATTTCAAGAGTTTCATTTTTCCAAGAGGGTGTGTTGTGAAAGGTCTTGTGTTTCTTTTAAATGTCAGTCTACTAAAAGCAGGGTTACATTTAAGAAGCAGCAGAACTAGTGATATTTAACAGGCAGATAAATTAGAGTGTCTGTAAGAACACTGTGCTTGTCAACCTCACATCCAAGGATATATTTATAAAGATAGATCTATGGTACCAGCTAATACCTGACTGAATTAAAATGTCTCAGAGATACTAAGTCACTGAGAGGCTCCTTGAGAGATAATTTCATCAAAAGTTTCAAGAGTCATTCTGTACCAGTGATAAAATTAAAATTTCTGGGGTTATAAAGATTCTCCTGCATTTTCTGTCTCTACTAAAGTAAAATGACTGTTTTAATTTAATTTTATAATTACAAGTGAAAAGTTGTCAGTGTTTATCGCTGGAGTTTTATTGCACCCCCTTAAGTCCTAAAACAACCTTTTGATGAGTGAAAATTTATAACAATAAATTTTTAAATGTGGTTTTCTGTCATTTGAATTCCCACATTTTACCATAATTCGTTTGAAGAGTGAAATCTAATGAACAGTTAAGTAGGAAAATAAAGCCTTAGGTATTTCTTTTTGGAGCTGCGGGACTCATGACTGTAACATATTTAGAGATAGTCTGGCTTCATTTTATAACTAGGAAAAGCAGTTTGACTTGGAGTACATTAATATTATGTTAAACAGAGGGGAAAGGAATCTGCATGGTTTTGTTCAAGTTCTTGTCATCAGCAATGCTGTCATCAACAGTACAGTACCTATACCTTCAAACTATTGGCTCAGCTCTCAAACAAGGAGATATTTCTGACCTCCCTGGACCATTACATAATCCCAAATCTCCAATACAATGAATGATCTTAGATTAAAGAAAATATACTTGCCTTTTCCAGAATTAATGGCTTATACAGTCAAAATTATGCAAAAAAAAGAGAACAAAGGAGCTGACAACACAAGAATATGCAAGTCAACCCCCCAAACAGACAAACTGACATTCACTAAACTCAAGGCTCAGGCTGAAGACTTGAATTTCCTTCTGACCAATAAATTACAGTAAATCCAACTTACAGAATCTACACACATTTGTTAGTGCCTACAAGGGCACGTTGAACAATTAACTTCACATGCAAAGAAATAATTTGAAACATTTTGTTTTTTCATCGCAACTGTATTTTTTAAATGACTTCATTCTTTAACCTCTAAATCTGGGCTGAACAATATATCCAAAAAAACATAATCACATTAGCATTTGTGATATACATTTTGCAACAACTGCCTTAACTGTAATTAATACGTCCCTATTTGCATATTTTCACCTGACATTCCAAATACTGTTGCATCAATGGCAAATCAAATAGATTCTTACTGTCTTGGATGCGGCATTTACATGCTAACGTCTGTGGCAACATTGAGCATATGGCGAAAGCATTTTGATGAACGGAATCGGTTGAAAAGAGATGACACTACTGACACAAGTACTCTGCAAGACATGCCAAACACATGTACCAGCTACCAGTGGACACGGGTTTAACCTCTGCTGCCACCTATAGTACAACCACAAGGAGCTATGGATGAATCCAGCAGCCATTGTGTGTTATGCCATCTTACAGTGCTGAAGAAATAACTTCAAACTTTTCCAAAGGCTTTTAATTATTTATTTTATCTGTGGTCTTTAGACTGAAGGACAACACTGTATATGATCTGTTTGTGTTGCCAATAAAGTTATTCTTATTAAGAAGAGGAGAAGAGCAACTAAAATCTAACATTAGCTAAAACAGCACGACTAGCGTTTATACAGCACAAGCTATACATTTCAGCAGATGTCTGCATGAGTTGTACAAGTGGACTATGTGTGAGAAACTATCAATCAGAATCAAATTTAATTTCACACAGATCATATCGTCATTGCAACTTCCAACAGTGTTATCGCATACCACATGAATTCTTGATATTGTGCAGCACATCTCTAAATCTTAAACCATTTTGTGTGCTTCAACTGTGTAGAACCCAAATAGTCTAAAGATCTAAGTCAGTTGGTTATCTGGGTTGTCCTCACATAAAATTATGAGGCTGACAGCTGTAAAACAAACACTCACCCATATACCTTACAGTCCACCATATTGGTTTCTCAAGATTTGAAACTTGATATTTTTCTTTTTCTTTTAAAATGAATAGGTCTTTAAAGACACGGCATAACTTAAGTCCACCCACACAGGTTTTTACTCATGTTGCCTGATTAGTTAAACTTCAATGACATCTCTTTGCCTATTCTGTTGATTAGGTCATACCTTTGAGTTCATTTACTGTAGCTCTTGGTCTTTGTGCACAATTTGGTTAAATAAGTCAAATCAAAGTATCGCTCCAATCAGCCTATTCCTGAATATAGTTCTTATTGGATATGTTCATGCTGGGTGTGTGTGTGTGTGTGTGTGTGTACATGTGTGCTCACAAGAACTTATATTTAAGTACCTGTAAAATAAATAGTTGCAGTATGGTTGAATTTCAATGTAAAAACCAGTGGCAGTAGCTTTAAGTCCTTATGACAATTAAATGATTACATTTTTTATATGATCTGTCTAATTGTTACAACTACACACCAGCATGTGGCCAATAAGTGATAAAGAGTTGAAAGCTTAGCATAGCATACAGTAGCAGACCAGTCAGGGCAAGATTAACTTTTTGCAGAAGAGGGCAGTGGTCTACACAGACACACACATACAGTATATAAAAGACAAAGTTTGGTGAACAAAATTGTGTATGCGTATATGCGTATGTACTCACTTGGCCGGTTGAGGATTGGTGCAGATTTAGAAATATATATGTAACATTTTGCGAAAACACTTCATATCTTTAAGTAGGACAAGTCGTCATCTGTTGAGATATCCAGATACTACAGCAAAACTTTCATCTTTTGTCAAACAGAATTTTTTTGTTCTATTTAACTAGTATCTACAATTGATTCTCATTATGTGTTGCTAATACATCTTTTTTAACAACACAATATAATGCCCACTGACAAAAACCATATCATTTGTGACACTAGGAACATTCAATACTTTTTTAAAAATTCAATGGCAAAAAAAAATCGCTAAAGAAAGCATATAAAAAAGGAGAAATAATCATTCTTAAAGTGTTCCAAGAATTATGCCTTGTTTAGATCAAATTTAGCTCAAAGGACATACACATAATCGAAACTTAAAAGAAGATGAGAGCTGAAATTCTCAGTGAATTATGCGATTCTTGATCAAATCATCTTTTAACAGACCACCTCCACGCTCTTCCAGTGACAGACCAGCTCTCTACACAGTGACTAGCCTGACAGCACAATAGCCACGCTGAGCTTAGAGCACCTCGGTGCCCTTTCGGCGAGGGTCAGCTCTCCAGCCATGCAGTTTCAGCTCAAGCTTCTGCTGTGTGGAGGGGAGCCGAGCACAACTGCACAAGAGCTTCCATTACGGCTCCAGCACAAGAGGCCTGCTCCATTATGGCTTTCACATAAGGGCCTTCATTCGGGCTCTTAGTCATTCTAATGAGCTGTGCTTTGCAGCTATGCAGAGCCTCTGACTCGATCTGTGCCGGGGCCTCATGTAACAGCTCCCACGCGACACCAGGCAGCCCCTAATGCAGAAGAGCGCTCAATGAGGATTGTGATTTTTTATTTCTGTAATTGTGAAGCTCCAGAGGGCTCTTAGGCAGAGATTTAATGTCGCCTAATGGAATCTCATCATAGAACAAGAGAGGAATGAGCACAGAGAGGGAGAACACTGACTAATGTATCTTCATACTTTGGCTTTCCTATTTGCCTTTAATTCTGTAAAAGCAATTACTTTCTAAACAATTTTTTAGATACAATATTTTGTGTGTATCTGTGTTAATTACCATAACATTGTGCAAACATGCAGCACCTGAGATCCTGAATTTCAGTGTTTTAATTTGAGGGCAGCGTCTGGACTTTGGCTGTAGCTATTGTTGCTTGGGAGGTTGTTTGTCTTAAAATAACAGCAAACACAGTAATAATTTACTAGCAATTAATATACTATTACATAAAAGGGAAAATGGTATCCATTCCACCATTTCATTTTCTCTGATTCTTTAACTCTCTGTGGTTTTAACATTTTTTCTTCCAAATCCTAACTTTTCCAATTTCTACTGAAAGCAGAAAATGATAACCCTTTTTCACTTGGAAATCCCTTTAGCACCTCTGGAGTCATCTCATATTTCTATTGACCATCCAAAAATGTTTCCCTCTTTTTTGTTTCCCAGCTGGTTCAGGTTAAAGCCTCCCACTCACATCTTAAAATATGTCCTTGCAGCACAGTTGAAAATGACTAGTTATTGCAGTGTCAGCGGTCATAGTAAAATGACAGCCAGCATTTCTTTAGTTCAACAAATGCACACGCTGGAAATTTCCCATCCAGAACGGTGTTTCTCACAACAAAGATCTTTAACCGACTTATCTTTGTAAGATGCATCAGCATCAGCGTTATCTGTATGTACAGAGATGTCACAGGAGCTTTGTAATGCAGCATCTGGTTGGCAGCTATATAAGATTTTGTTGATGAGACTGGATACAACGTGAAGCAATTGTAAAGCTTACATAAATTCAGTCTGTTACAAAAATAATAACAGCTCTAAACCGAATTAAAGACCATGACTGAAATTTCTAGTATAATTCAAAGCTCAAATATAGCAAATTCAGATTTTACTGTTAGAACTGTTCACTAGAATCCAAGGATTGACATTTAAAAATTTCCAACCAACTTTGAAAACTCTTCATTAAACCGACGGGAAGCCTGTCTTTAGATATCATCTTTGAGATGAGGCCTCCCATTTGCTCTGTACCTCTAATATCTACTCAGCAGCTTCTACACGATGTACCCAATGATGTAATCTGCCACTGTTGCAGATGTTGGCTGAGTTAAGGTAGGTTACGGTAGGAGTGGGGTTATGGCATCATTAATTCAGGAAAGATAATTGTAATGGTTGTAAACGCAAAAAGAAAACAGTGGCATTTTCATATTTATTCAGTTTAAAAATGATAGTTTGGTTCCTTGAACAAAACATTAAAACATTGAAAATTTGCCAAAACATCTTAACTTCTCATTGTAGATTTACTCCATTAGCATTTAATCTCACATCTCTACACTTTTTACCAAAGCCTAGCAATAGCAATGTGCTCTTCTGTTTTTTTCCTGGAAAATGGTGGTAATAACATATTTCTACTAGGTGATGTTAAAACAAGACAGTCACATAATAAGGCAATAGTCAACTATTCCATTTCATTCAATAAAATATCAAAAAAATCCAAACCTTTATCCATAGTCTATGTATGGGAAACAAAAAGCCCAACACATTATCTTAGTTACAAAGAGATCTTCTAGTCTTTCTCGGGTAGCTCACAACACATAGATGGCATAGCATTAATCGAATCAGATCATTTAAAAAGATGTAATCAAATACAATTTAATATCAGAGGGACATCAATATCTGAGAGATACCTATTTAGGAGTGAGAGCATCATTTAATGAATTCTGCTGGTCCTAATTTTCACAACTGCTTAATTATCCATTCCTTTGTGGCATCCTCCCACTTTTCTAACATTGCCATATCACTAGGTGTTATATCCTACTGAAGCCAATACTTTTAATAATGACTTCACCATAAATATTGGTAATCATGTTATTTAAACACCGCTATAAGGAAAATGCTATTAGTAACAGTAAAACATGCAGTAGTGTGTTATATTAAACGTTATTATTTGCAGCAGAGTGCATTCAGCAGCAAGCAATTAACCTCTTAAGCCCCAGCCTCTTTTTTAAGTTTCTGTGCAAAAACGACAAACCTAAAATGAATAGAGTACATCTCTGCATCTACAAGGTCTATTTGAATAATTTTGGTGTCAAAAATGACTGATATGGGCTTGTAGCAGAGGTTCTCCTGTTTAATTTTATGTGCCATATGAC
>JAVQJG010044571.1:0-16111 GCA_036024015.1 Craterocephalus amniculus
GTGCGTTTTTGGTGCGTTTTCAGGCTCCTTGCGCATCCGTCACTCGACGCAGACGACGGAGTAATACCACCGGAAACCGCGGGGTCAGTGTTGAGCATAGTCGAGCAGAAACAAACCAGGAAAGAAGAAGAAGATAAACAGGAAGAGGAAAACCGTAGAAGAAGAATGAAGACGGCAAAAAACATTTGAAGTTGCACAAGCTTTAGAAATAAAGTTCTACAAGTGTTCAGGGAGTGTTGGTGGTTAGAAACAACTTAATAGCCGCGCGTTTGTGCCGCCGATCGATGTTTGAATCTAAAGTTGTATCGCAGAGTTTATAATAAACCCAGCACTGCCGCTTAGCGGAGGTTAGCCGTAGCAACAGAAACGACACATGGAAGCATGAAGGCAGCGACACATGAAGACGTTTGGAACGGACGCCCCAAATGATGTCCTTCAGGGAGCATAAATGGGCCTTAAAGGGATGTTTTGAAAACTGTCACTAGTTGCTTTTATGAAAAAGAAATTGTAGAGGGGTCTGAAAACATCTTAAGGATGGTGATAAAGTCGTTAAGCTGGCAACACTTCAAACAAAGGGTCCACCAGGTTGCTGCTGTAGGGGGACGGGTTACCCACTGCAGTACTTGTTGAAAACCGGTTAAGTCCTTGATCTGAAGTATTGATACCCGTGCTTACTGATATCTACCTCCAAACTAATTTTAGTATTGATTGGAATCTGTTTTTCTTAAAACTACAACTACAATGCAAATGAAGTTGTGGAAGCAGCAGCTTTCTCACCTGCATATTTTCCTCTTCCAGGACGGGGGACTTTTTGGGGAAGATCTGATTGGCCTGGATGCACTCCAGGCTCTGCTGCCCCTCCTCCTCCTGCAGAAAGAGGGCCGGTTTATTCGTAAAGGAACTTACAACTCTTTTGCAAGCAGATTTCTACCTTTTGAAACATCTGACCGCTGTCTGAGTACTTCCCTATTTATCATTATTTGTTTATTTATGTGCAAGAAGTCATTTAAGAAGCACCACTCAGAAATATACATGGGAATTCATTTACATAAAATACTGGTAAGAAAGTTGAAAAAAAAACCGAATGTTTGATGGGCAGTAGGTACTGTAATGTGTATAATTATGTAGACTTTCATGAGGGCCAAATGTTTGAGGTTGCAGTCTTCTGCAAGATGAACACACAGAGGAAGTATTCCAGCGGGGAATGCAAGGCTAGGATGTACAAGCAGAGTCTCTGGTTTTTTCCTCAAGGGCAAAGGGGTGGGAAAAAAATATTCGGCCCCGTGCTGCTGACAGAGTTCGACAGGACATGCGTGTTTGGTCAGGAAAAAAAGTTTAGTCTGAACACTGCACAAAGAAAGATTACGTTAGTCAAAAAGCGATGGGAGATAACAGGCAGTGCAGACGGTGGTGGCACATCCTGTTGGATGCTGGCTCAGCATAAGCAGCGCTGACACCCAGTTACCATAGCTGGAGCAGATACCACGTCAAGCCCTACTTTGGCAAAGCCAGCACAAACAAACTTCTAAACGTTCGACACATCCATTCCAGTGCTGCTTATGTCACATCATAGCAAGCAACTGAAAGCACATGTTTGCCATGGAAAGTGAAAGCTGCTGTGCTGTGACAGCAACCTTAGGAGACCTTTGGAACTGATGTAACCGTCTGCTTCCTGATAAACAGTACTGATTAAAAGTTACAATCAATGGAAAATTCCGATTTTCCAGACTGCAGCCAGACTGAGACAACAGTTATCTTCCAAAGCAAGTATGAAGAGAAAATACTTTACCATGGCCCCTGTGAAGGAGTGTGGGTCTCCAGACAACAAACTCCGGCCTGGATCAATCTGTTCACAAACAACACAGAAATACAATAAGCTACGATGATTAAACAGATCTAATTTTTGTGTTCATGTATGTACTCTTTTTCCCTCTTTAATTATTACTGTAACGTGAATCAGTGCTTGTAGAAAACATGACCATCATCAAAATGCTAGTTGGAGTGTAGTACTACTTTAATAATCAGCACACATTACAGGCCAATCAGAGAAATTTTGAAACTAATTTGACTTTAACACGGCAGTCACATCCCATATGTGTAATCAATTGATAATTAGGGAAAATCCCTCTTCTGGAATATTTCTTTTTAAATTTAAAGTACTGTGCTTTACTCTGTTTAAGTGATTGTAGTGGGAGATAGCTGAAGACTTACAGTAGGACCTGTAAGTCATGTTTATCTTTGCACTGTGGTGGCTAAGCTGTTTCAACACCAACCACAAGTTTCAATATTCCCAGATCGGCCTGTGGGCTGGGACCTCTGCTGCATGCCATTCCTCATCTCTCTCTAATCTCATCAATTCCATTCACGTCTTCGCTGTCCACTCACAAAAGAAAAAAAAAAAAGCTCAGACACATGTTTATCATTTGAACTGTGTAACTGTTGGGGTTTTTTCTCTCCCAGCACATGCAAAAGAAGGAAAAACTATGTCACTTTTAAATGGACTCTTCTTGTGTGAGGTGGTGGGAGTGGAAAATTGTATTGATCCTGTTAAATATAAATATGGAGGACATCTTTCATTTCCAAGCTATATAAAACATGTTTCTTCTCTTAATTCGAGTCTACAATAATTAAAGTATTGTTATGAATACTTTACTGCAATCTTCTCAATGAATTTTTCTCTATGTTACTCACTGGAGATTTATAGATATCAAACAAATTTGGGCATTACAAGATCTGTGTTACGAAATATGATGAAATCATTCAGGGAATCGGGAGGAAATACGAGGATAGAAAGGACTAGCCTGATATAAATTACGTTTGAATACATTTATAAATTAAAGTAGACGTAATTCCGTCATGGGAATTATGAAATGGTCTCAGAGGATCTTCTAAAAACCATTGTCTGTGAAAAGTTTGTTACTACATCCACAAAAGTTCAAAGTCAGCAATGACAACACCAAAACATTCATAATAATAATTTTTCTTAAATGCTGCAATTTTTTCTGGACCAACTACTTTCGTAGAAAATAGTTGTGAAAAAATTGTGGGATATCTTTAAGACTCACCACAGACAGCCAACAATGGACGATTTGCTGTCCCAGTGATCCCGTTTGGAAACTCTCACAAGTAAGACATTGAAATCTGTGGAAATCAAAGGCAAAATGCTTCAAACATCACTATATTTCTCTTGAACAGAGTATTTATTTACAGAGACACAGCAGCCCTTATGATTTCCCGGTAAATATAGATGTACTGGTGGTCACAGTGGCTTGCATGTGAGCTGAGAGATGCCATTTAAATTCAGATGCAAAGTGGGGAGGAAAAAAAAGAGCCAGCTGGATTTCTAAACACTAAGTGTACGGTGCAGACAGTAATCAGAAATGGTTCAATTATGTGGCCAAATAATCTCAATTTCACCTCCCAACTAAATAAACAGAGACTCTAAATCCATAATATGACTATAAAGTTCACGTACCATCTTCTTGAGGCTGATAAAAGCTAATGAATGATATGGAAGGGTCTAAATAATCTACAAGCAGGTATGATTTGTTGTTTAACTTCCCAACAATGGTTGGCTACTTTCCCAAAGGTCTGGTCAAGCAGAGCCAAACATCTGCCAGCACTTGGTAGGTGGCTGGTATTGATTTCATGCCTGGTGTGCCCTTGAAATGGCTGCAAAATCAACCAAGAATAATATGAAACATCAACTAAATGCTTTTGGTTAGATTCACAATAATTCTGAGCTTATTTACAAGTTCAATTAGTTATATTCCTAAATATCTGTTTTAAAAACATGCTACTTATTAAGAATGTCTCCACATACAGCCCAACAAATAGTTGAAATAATGAGCTACTCTTGCAAAGACTGAAATCTGATATAAGAGGGTCAGTGAATGGGCAGCTCAGGAGCTCAGCACACCTTCTCAGGATCATGCCTGGGCCCAAGAACAGGACAAACATGCCATTGAACTTGCAACAGGAGGCCCTGAACATGGCCTGGTCTTTGAGTGCTGAGAAATGGCCAAGGGAGGTCATTACTTCACTGAATGAGTAGTCCAGCTTTTACTGCTGGCGCTACCTGATAAAGCTTATCTGCTCAACACACGTCTCTGTTTACAGGAGCGGGCCCGTGATCCGCGTCTCCGTCTGGCTCCGAGTTCACGCAGTCACACAGGGAAGGCTTAAGCTCGTTAGAGCCTTAACGTTACTCCTATCCCGTGACATGCCAGCATATATCATTGGCTACAATATTACCGGGTTTCAACCGATTTAAGGATTTTAGTAAGTTAAAATAAGTCCCGTTTTTAGCGACGCTTACCGCATTCACTCAGAGATCAGCTGGGCGTACACGGCCAGGTAGCAACCCTGAACAGCTGACCTACGGCGTTAACATTTTTTGTTTCACTTGCACTTTACACTTCAACGGTAAAATACAATTTCATGATATACCTCCTGATTAGCACTAACCTAAGAAATTCCCGTCATTCTAATTGTTAAAAATGAGCCATAGACAGTATGGAGAACCTAAAAGATGATCTATTTGCTAGCAAGGGAAGAGCTCCTCATCGCAACGTTAAAAACTACCGAGAAAGAAATTAATCCCAGAAAATAATATTTAGCCAACATAATTTGTGCTAAGTTTCGTCAGGTTAGACCACTGTCAAAGGACAAAAGTAACCATTAACCTACGGCTGCTCCTCATTCTAGTTAAGCTACATCACATTTGCTGAAGCGTCAACGTCAACAGTTAACGAGCTAACGTCCATCAACAATGGCCGGAGAATAAAGTATTAACAGCGCGTTAAGGCTCAATACAAAGTGCCCATACAGATTCTACATATACTCAGTAAGCACTGTGCTGTCGTGCTGCAAGCTCCTAGCACTCAGTGTTTGGCAATGATAGCTGTGATATAAACTAACGACCACCAGACTAGCTAGCAATAGCGCTTTTTGCTAGCGCCGCTCTCTGCAACTGTTTTTGTTGTTATGAGATGGAGGGCGGACCCCAGAGCGGAGGCCTCTGTCAAAACCCACCAAGCACCGACTTGCACTCGTTGCACTCACCAAAAACGGAGTGATGAGAAGTCAGGAGCTCCAAATTCATCCAAATCCCATGCAATAACCAAGAAGCAAACTAATCTTCAACAAATAGACATTAGTCATATCCAAGCCGAGGCCAGCTTCACTGCGTCCCCTTCCAGCGCCAAGCCGTCGTCGCCATCGCCGCGAATTCTCCAGCCGACAACTTACGTGCTCGTGACGTCATCGCGTCAGAGTGATGCTCTGCGGGGGGGGAGGGGCTCAGACACACCACGCGGTGCCATCAAGTAAACACTGAGCTACCAAAACAACGCAGGGGTGGTGAATTAATCTGGAAAGAGATGGTGTTTGCGTCACTGAAATAATACTGATACAGCAACCCTGTGGCACTTGTACATTTCACTCGTGATTAAAAAGACAGCAGGCTGTTTTAGCGTGAAACACTCCAGTGGAGGGCAGTGAGATTTTACTGTTTACTGTAGGAATATTCCCATGCTTCTGGATTAAATTGTGATGTTTCTGAATCGCATTAAAAAAGAAAGAAAAACACAACACAGCAGGATCTTAAACAGGATCTTATGTATTGACAGATGGCTTACATATGCAAGTTCATTTCCAAAACGCTTGGCATACCTTAGTCCATTTTTTAAATCATTTATAGTTATTGAGGCTGCAGGTCATTTCTTTATCGGCTCACAGCTGACACATTTCTTTTGTGACAAACCCCCAGTACCAGAGTTGCAAATATTCTTATCTTCTCAACTCTGAATGCAATCATTCAAATTTTGCTGACCAGCTACTTCATTATTTAGTGACTGATGTCAGTTCTAAAATAAAAAACATGTAATTCGTAGAGCTTTTGTAATTAAAAAAGAAAATAAAAAGAAAGTTGACTTTTTTTAAAACAGTTTTACAAAAAGCTCCACACCCCCCTCACATCTCACTTAACCAAAAAGCATTTCTCCAAGAGGAAAATGCATGAGGCATATGATATGGCACAAAATAATCTTGATTTAATTCTTAACCTGGAAGTAAGGTTCATGAGGTCTTTCTAGGGTACCGGTTTGACTGGAATCAGGACTTTGTGAGAGCCACATTTATCAGCTGCACCAAACATGAACGGTGCTGATGCAAAAAGACCTTAAGTGCCGATTCAACATCCCTGTGCAAGAACAATAACCTAAATACAGTCTTTACCCCCATCATGTGACCAGAATGGATAGCATGCAAAACAATGAGATGAGCTTTACATGAGAAGATAATGGTCAAGGTAAATACATTTCTTTCTCTTTTTTTTAAGTCATATGTCCATGTTGCCATGAAAGACAATGAAGATTTCACATAAGAAATGTCACTTCTAATCATACAGTATATTATGCACAAAATATGGTGGTAAGAAAACCAGAGAAAAATCTTCTGTAGCTTAAAGAGAAAACAAAAAAAAACGTGTTTTAGAGAGCAAGTCTAGTGATCTCAAGAAAAAGCAACCCATCAGCCTTTTCCTGGTGAATCCAATCCACTCTGTACTTTGACACATCTGTGTAATGAATTGCAAAACTGCGACAACTCTCAACCAACCACCTTTGTGTGTGGAAGCTGAAATTCCCATAATTATGCAGTTTCCACGTGATCAGTTCATTTACAGTATAACAGAGTCGTTCTCTACGCCACTAGTCTATCTTTATCACCATCACTGACGAGAGCAACTGTTTCAATAAAGCTTTAAAAAGCAAGACTACCCTGAGAGAAGGTCTAAAACATGGGCAAGCTTGCCAGACCACAACTGGCTTGAATGGGTTTGGTTTATTAAATCTGTACACTCTATGTCAATATAATCAGCATGTTTTGCCCCAAGAATGTAAGATATTATTTTTTTAATAACTGTGTTAAATAGATCTCTACATATTACAATCCAAGTCCTCTGAACTATGTAGACATGTGCAAGTGTTTACTACCAACTTCAACAATACAGTAAAGGCAAAAGACTTGTGGACACTAAGTTAGGATAATGTTATTATTTGAAATTTTCTTGAGTCCTCACAATTATCAAAATCTAAGTGCTGTAAGTACTTCATACACGAGGTATTGGATATCTAGTTAACTGTTCTGAGTATAAAATAGAGGCAAAATACATAAAGAACATCTTGCAAGCATGACAAAGAAACGTCTACAGACACAAAATACAAAAGTGGCCAAAGATAATATGAGGGGGTGTTCTTAATTATAGAGTACTTATAGACTGAATATTTTCAGTTTGATGAGAGATCATCCTGTACGCATCATGCTTTCAAATACACAGCTTTCGCCCTCAAAGTAGATCAATGCTCAGGACTCAAGTGGCCTCGCTAAAAGCACATTTTAGTGCTCGGCAGACGAGATGTTTCATCAAGTGCAGTTTATTTTTTTGCAACAGTGAAAGAGCCGTTGTGAGAATGTGCACTCGCTCAGCTCGTTATTTGAATATCCTCTCCGTAAAGTACAGATTTTCATCCTAAAACCATTCGCCTTGCTTCACGTTTGATGTCAAAGGAATCGACTCCCATCTGAGGCATGATACAGAGTAATTTCCCTTTGCTGACTCAAAAAGAGGAGGGTCGTGTTTATGTATAAGAATGAAAAGCGTGGTCGTAGCATGATGTGCATCAACATAATCTGAGGTAAACCAGGTGTCCTGTGTCTTGGCCCGTTACAGTCTGAAAACCAGTGCCTTATAGGGTCAGAGAGGTAAGTCTGAAAGAAATCATGTAAACTGTGCTCATGAGAAGTGAATGTTTCACTTACTACAAAAAGCACGAGGGCCCCAAAACTGTAAACCTCAAGGATTATCTTTTTTAAAAATAAAAAAAAAAGTATTTCAGTATTAGGTTTAATATTACCTTTTTTTCTTCAGTGTTTTTTTTTCTCTTTTGTTTTTGCTCAAGTATAATCACAGGTGTCTAACTACAGAGGATAACAGGGTCAGGTGAGTACCATGCTACATCAGTTTTAGAGAAGGCTATTGCAGACAGTTCTACAACATGTACAACCACATTTTATACGTGAGATACAAATATTTCAAAACATATCACCAAGAAACTAAGTACATACAAGATGTTGAATATTTAGAGTCTTAAAGGACTATCCCTCAGTCAGTAATAGGATTTCATGTTACTTGACTTAAACTGTCCAGTCTCACAGACAAAATTTGAAAAATTGCTATTCAAAAAGTAGCAAATTTGGTCAATGTCTCTTTTCAAATAGTTATAGTGCTTTTAATGGCTTAAGACAGGGGTCTTTTTTTAATCTCACCCAGTGGCAATCTACAGAACTTCAGTGTACATTTTATGACACCATAGCTGCAAAAGTCTTCATGTCGAGTCCAATAAGTAAAGCGACAGCTAGTGCTGTCACATATATTTCAAAGTAGTATGCATTATCAAAAGAAAAAGAAAAGAAAAATCAAATACAACTTTAAAAATTTTTTCTTTCTTTCCCCAACTCTTCAGTTTCTGCAGAGAATTCGGCGTCATGTGGAGCTTTGCATTCCCCATTTCCTGTGAGTTTCAGTCTGAGACGACAGACTTTCAGGAGCCACGCTCCTTCTGAGTCTGCAGGAAGCTTCGATCTTAACTCCACCGTGTGGCGCTGGGGTCGACCGGACAAGAAACCAGCAGAGCGGCGCTCAAAACTCCCATTCCAGAGTCTCTTCCCGATTGGCCGCTCGCTCTAGCCTGTGGATGATGTTATTAAGGTTGGCCATTTTCTCGTTGCGTCTTTGAGTGCTTCTGTTGAGTTTGGGGCTTTGGAAGGGGGGGAGCGGGTTAGCGTCCAGGCTGTGATTGGTGCCCGCCGATGCAGGGTTGGGGAGGGAAGGGGAAATAGGAGCAGAGGAAGAAGGAACCGGGGAGACTGACATCATGAGGCCGGGCGACGATGCGGCGGACGGCGAGTTGAGGGAAACCTCCAGGCTGCTGCGGCAGGGCTCTGATGAAGCCTTGAAGCTGACGGGATCAACGGGGGACTTTCTGGACTCTGCCCCGTCCTGCCTGGACTGGTTAGCTCTCTGGGGACCATCTATGGAAACCGAACCAGGGTAGAGCCCCTGAACCTGACTGCTCGCCCCCTCTTCCTGCCTCAGGCTTTGGCTGGCCATGTGCGGGTCGCGGCAGCCGGCGATGGAGTCCTCGTGCTCGCTTTTCAGCTGCGAGAAAGCTACAGCCGTGGGAAAACTCTGCGCTCGTGATTGTTTGGTAGACCCTTCCCTGCCTTCCTCCCCTTCGTCCTCTCTGTCTGATGCCTCCTGTTTGACACGAGGCAGCGAGGCGTTGGCGCAAAGAGGAAGGCTGGCGTGGACGTGTCCTGAGGGCTGCTGCAGCCTCCTCTCCTCTCCGTCGGAGTGAGGGCTTCGTGTCGCAGACGGGGAGTAACCATGGTGCTCAGCATCGGTGTCGTTGTCCGGCAGACCCTCCATCAGCACCTCCCGTCGCATCCTGGACCTGCAGGCGAACACGGCTGTTAGACAGTAGCACAAAAATCCTGCAGCGATGGAAATTTTGCCTATTATGGGCTGCAATCAGAAGCTGGTGTTAATGGCAGCGACTGGCCTGTAGTTGTGGAACCAGTTGATGACGGTGTTGGTTTTGAGGTTGAGCTGTGAGGCCAGCATCTCGATGGTGTTCTGCGAGGGGTACGGCTCCAGCAGGTAGGCCTTCCTCAGCGCCTCCTTCTCCTCGGCTCCCAGCACCACCCGAGGCTTCTTCACCTGGCTGAAAGGGCACAAGTCCAGCGAAGCCAAAGCCGGGCTCACGCACTCGGAGCGAGTGCTGGGCGAGTCGCTGTCGGAGCCGGTGCTCAGCAGCCCGTACCGCCGCTTCAGATAGGCTGGAGGGGAGACAGGACGGATGTTCATGCAGGGTGCAACAACACAAAATATGATGATGATGATGTTTTTTAATTCCAAATAAAATAATTCAGATTAAAAATCTTCTCCTATGGGTTTACATGGAAATATTAATTCCGAATTAAGTTTCACATGAAAAACACGTTTTCTTAATTCCACTTTAAACCAGGGGTTGGGAAGGGCTCTGATGGGTTAGATGGCGGAAGTGATGTAACGTACTCATGTATGTCTACTGGAAGTTAAATACTGCTCTGTTTCTTTTCAACAACAACATGAGAAAACGTCGTAATAAGAACCATTTTGCGCTTGATTTGGATTGTAGTTATGAAGCAGCAGCTAGCTTAAGTTCAGTTTAAGCCTGTTTGTTTCAGACGGGAAGCAACCAGAAATAATTTAAAGCGGAATTAAGGTCTACATGATAGAAGACAACAGAGGAATCAACTAATTCAGAATTAAAAACAGAATAAACCAGCCACTATATTCTGAATTAAGCTTCATTCAGAATTAACATTTGCTTCAGGAATTAAGTGTTTGCATGCTCATTTTTCATCTGTTTAATGCGGAATTAACTTTAATTGCGAATGAAAGAGGAATTAAAAGTCTATGTAAACGTGGCCAAACACACTCTGGGTCGTCACCTTTCTTTTCCATCTTCTTCATGGCCCTCAGCTTGTCTACGTTGTGGGGATCGTTGAGCCAAAGCTGCATGCGAACAAATGGCTCCCTGCCTTTCAGGCTCAGTTTGTGCCACGGTTTGGGCCTGGAGAGCAGGTCGGACACCGAGCCCTGAGTCAGACCCAGGATAGTCTCCCCAAAAAGACGCTGGCCTGAAGCAAATAAACAAACATACACAGAATATGTACGATTAGTGACTGCATTTACCGGGAAGCTTCATCGCAGCGTGTTCAGTCAGACCAACCTAGGTTGTTGTCCGTTAGCACCTCTTTCACCTTCTTGGTGATGACATAAGTGTCTAGCTCAGGAGACATTGCCACCAGCTCCTGGATGCCCACAGGGTTTGTGGGCTGATGCAGAGCCATGAGGCTGGGAGTGGACTTCCCTCCCTCTGGATGGGTGTGGAGCCCCAGGCCCAGGCCCAGGTTCTCAGGCTGCTGGTTCTCTTTGCTGCTCTCAAAGGAGAGACTGACAGGCTCCACCAGCGGACTGGGATGGCCCTCTGCTGGGCTAGGCGGCGGGGAGGGCGAGGACTGGGCTGTCACTGGGCTTTTATCTGCAATAGAGGATTTTTTTGATAAGTTCACAACCAGAATATCCCCCCTTACAAGCTTCAATGCATGTTAAAATAAAAAAAACAAACAGATGTTTGTTGTTTTGGTTTTGGTGAAACGGCAGAGAAGTGTGAGTGTCGCATGTAAACAGCCTCACCCTGAGTGTGGCTCTGGTTTGGAGGTGGATTGTGGTTCTGTCCCAGCTGGTCCAGAAGCCACAGCTGCATGCGGATGAAGGGCTCCCTGCCTTTCTGGGTCAGCTTGCCCCAGGGTTTGGGTCGAGACAGCATGTCACTGACGCTGCCCTGAGAAAGTCCCAGCACCTACGGCATGAAAGCCGGACAATAATAAACACCGTCCGTGGCATGAAACCAAATCTATGAAAGCAAAAGTCGCAACAAACAATCCAAATTATCATAATGAAAAATCCTCAGTAATGCAATTTCAAGAAACGGCCACTAGAGGGAGACAGTACGCCACGCATGATGATGCAGGAAGAAGCTGAGCAGCAGAAAGAAAATAAACATCTGGATAAAAGGTCAAAGTTTTATCAACGTGTTCAATCTGCTCAGATTAACTTGATTCACTGCAGGTGGGAACGGACAAATAACACATTTTCTGGGATTAGAAGGCACATTGAATAAGTACACTTAGTTTTTTCTATACATTTCCTGTTTACAAATAAAATGTAAACAGGTTTAAAGCATTTGCGAAGTCTTTTGTCTCGATTAAGTTAAGAAACAAATACATCCAAATCTGATGTAATCTTATCTGTTGGTAGATTTCCTTTTTACTCAACCATGTTTCTTTTTGAAAATTTCATCTGAGCCCAATGACAATACCACAGTGAGAATATCCACAGCACAGAATACAATGGTCTGTAAAACACGCGGGCCAGATTCCTCAATCTCAGTTTTAAATAGTTTAAATGGTCGAGACAACAAGAAAGAGATATATGAGAAGGAAACCACGCAGAAAGCTCTTGGATCGATGTTAAAAATGATCCACAAGTATGTAAAAGTCAACAAATTCTAACATTCAACCTGTATGCCACCCCTCCGTCTGTTTTGGATATTTGTTTATTTCAGTGAAACTTATCCCAGCAGATCCCAGACAGTAGGCAGGAAACCTGGACAGGTCGCCACTCCATCACAGGGGCATCAGCTTATATGGCTTAGTAAGAGTAAGACAGGAAAAGAATAGTAACAGAAGCCGCTGTAGTTGCGATCAATACAGCGACAGTCAAACATGGTGCATTTCCCAGTCATGGGAAATGGTTTGGGCCAGTGCTGATCAGTGTCTGCACACTGTGGCTGAACTGGAGGGACTGGTTATTAAGGTTTAAACGAGTAAACTAATTCATTTTTACTTTGTTTTTAGAAATAATGCAAGGATATTTCCCTTTTTACACGTTATCTTACTTCCATCTATGGACAGCAGGAGCACGGCAAATACCGCAGGAACAGGAACAGACCATGTTCTCATAATTTCTCTGCTGTATTAGGAATAAAATCTGACCTCTGGTGGAAGTAAAACATGTCAAAAAACCAGCGCTGACCTTTTCGCCGAAGATCCTCTGGCAGATGCCGTTCTTCGCCAGCTTCTCCTTCACCTGCCTGGTCAGCTCTATGGTGTCCACCTCCCGGTACATGTACATCTCATACTGCTCCGGCGTCAGGGGAGGCACGGTGGGCTTCAGTGCACGGGGGATGTACGCGGGGTAGTAGGAGAGCCTCCCGGGGCCCGGGCCCGGGGACTCGCCGCTCACAGAGGTGTCCGACTCCACCTTCACCTCCACGGGGCGGCTCAGACCCAGCTCGTCCTCGGCAGCAGAGGCCTCCTCGCTGTTGGGGAAGCCGTCGCCGTTCTCCAGCCGCGGCCAGAGCCGGGGCAAGGCGGGCGGCCCGGAGGAGGAGGAAGACAAGGATGGAGAGACGGAGTTGAAGGGCTGAGCGGTGCCTCCGACGCCGAGCACCATAGATCCACGCTCCTGAGACCAGTGCTGATCGAAGTAGGTGCCCGCCTCCCCGATCTCTGATTTGACTTTGCGGATGATGTTCTGGACGAAGGCGGCCGGGGAGAGGACGCTCAGCGGCGTCTGAGGGCTGCTGATGGCGTTGGCCATGCACACGGTAACGCAGCCGCCTTCCTCCTGTTTGATGGAGATGGGTAAGGGTAGCGTCCTGGAGCGCTCGGGGGGGCCCAGACGCTCCACCTGAACGCCTGAGCCGGCAGACGAGGCTCTTCCACACGCCTCCATCTCCATGAGGGCCTGCTGCTGCGCCTCCATCTCCCTCCTGGCCTGTTCCAGGATGCTCTTTATGGTTTCATCAGAGCTGCTGCCTGCCCCGTTGCTGCTCCTTCCAGACGAGCTGTTCAGAGACGACTTGCCGTCACCTAATGGAAAAAACCCACACACTGACACCGAGGCACCCTCAAGTCACCTTTCCAACAAAGACGCATTAAATCGGCGAGCAAAATAGATACAAACAACTGGCAATGGAAAAAAAGAAAGAAAAACAATCAATACGGCTTTCAACTACAACTCATGACTCAAAGTTTCATGCTCACCTCCCCTCTGGGACTGGATCTCCTTCTTGGCCTGCTCCAGGATATTCCTGATGGCGTCGTCTGACCCAGTTTCAGGAGTTCGGATGCGTGGAGTGATGCTCCCTGCCACAGAGGGTAACAGAGAGAGATAGAGACGGAAAGAGGGAGGGGAGAGAAAGGGGAGGGGGTGAGTGGGATGGTTGATCAGAGAGCAGTTCCAAGGCTTTGCTTTTGACTGTTAGATCAATGGCTGCCTTTGAGCGCATGCTGTCTGAGGTTGCGGTATACGGGAAGCTCAACTTTCAAAAAGCTGCGAATCTAGGGAGAAAACAAAGTTTAAAAGTAACACTATAAACACGGCAGAGGAAGCCGCCGAGAAGCCAAGGATGCGGTCCAAGTAGATTAGAAGGTTTTAAACCGACAAAAAAAAGGTCCGGGACCTGAGACAACACAGCGCGATTAGGTCGGAGCTAAAAACCTGTAGCTCCGCACACACACAAGCCTGTTCTTACACCTGCAGCTTTAGCAGCTTTAGCAGCTTTAGCAGCACGACCTTCACACATCTACTGTCCCTGTAGCTCCTCCATAAGCGCGGCTCATGTTCCCTGAGCTCAGACCTCATTCTGATTTCCATTAATCTGCCGCAGCCTCACCTCTCTGTCGGACCTGGATGGTCCTGAGGGCCAAGATGTTCTGCTCATCAGAGAGGAACTGCTTCATCTTAATAAAAGGCTCCTTGCCTTTCACCGTCAGCTTCCTCCAGGGTTTGGGTCGGGCCAGGATTTCACTGACCGAGCCCTGGGAGAGGCCCAGCACGTAGTGGCCGAACACCCGCTGGCCGATGTTATGCTTCAGCAGCTGCTCCTTCACCTGGAAGGCGATCTCCGCCGTGTCCAGCTGGTCGTCGTCCCCTGCCGTCGAGCTGCCGCTTTCCGACTGGTCGCTGGGTAGGCCGGTGTCTCCGCCGCCGCCGCCCGCTCCCCCGGAGCCTTGGGAGGCGGACATGAGTGCGACTTTGGCTGCATAGAGGGCGGTGGGGAAAGCCATGAGGCCGTCCTTTTTAAAGTGTGGGGAGAGGAGCTGCTTGTGGAGGATGTGGTCGCCCGACATTCGGTCCCCGGAACACGGCGACACGGAGAAAGAGCGGGGAAGATCGTGGCTGGAGGAGGAGCAGTCCAGGTTGGGGGGACCTGGGCTGGTGGAGGCACGACTGTCAGCCTGAGAGGAAGATGAGAGGGAACCGGGCGGCCTGCCTGTCTCCCTGCCTGCATCCTCAGAATGATCATCATCTACGAAAAAAAACAAAAATAAGAATCCTGACTCTAACCACATCAATCAGCGAGGTACGGGGAGTTGTCAGAAAGCGACAAAACTCCTTTCACATTTTATATGATACATTTTTCAAAAAGTGATAAATTGAGACACAATTTTTACCATTGCTGTGCAATATTCGGGTCTTATCCACTAAATACTTGTGAGATGGAAGGAAAGCCTCTTTATCCAGCAGAATAGCCTCTGCAGCTTTGGCAGAATCCTATGAAAACACACACACATACAGAAGCTGTTCATTTTTGATTAATCAATTACAGTAGCTGCCGATATCGTCAGAATGGGTGACGGATCAGTGAGGCATTCAATGGTACTGCAGTAGTTTTTCTTCCCTGACACCAGCAGAACATTAAGAACAAAACAAAGGGCTAAGTTTAGCGAAAGTAGGAGCGGAAACGGAGTGTTTCTACCTGGGAAGAGTTGCCGTTTGCTGAAGCCAGCTTCATAACCTTCAGGATACTGCAGAGGAACAACAAAAGTTCAAAGTCATATCTTTGGATAAACATGGCTTTAGGGTTTTTACACACATTCAAACGACTCCAACCCACCTGAGTTCAGTTTTAATCTCCTCGTAGTCCATCTGGGATTGCAGTTTAGCCTCTAATCTCTGAGACGGAAAACAGCAAAACAAACACATCTCATGTTAACGAGTTAATAATCAGAGATGTGGAGGTATTCTGCCACCTCTGATGTGTTCACACACCTCAATGGCCTCCGTCTTATAGGCCAGCTGGCGCTCCAGCTCTAGCATCTGATTGGCCGAGGTTTCTTGAACTTCCCGTAGTGTGAACTGCAGCCGCTGAATATTTTCAAGAAGGCGGAGGATTTCTCTGTCTTTAGCCAGCAGGGCGGCCTCCAGCTGGGAGGGCAACACGTCGCCCTTCTCGCTCTTCTCCTGAACGGAAGAAAGGGAGAGAAAGATCACAGGGTAAACATTTTTTAAAACATAGCAGTCGTACAGAGAAAATCGCAAGTTTTAAAAGTGGGGGGGGGGGGGGGGGGGGGGGGGGTAAAAATTTTAGTTGTAAAAAGGGTAAATGTTACAAAATATTTAACCCAAAGGTTTGAGGGGGGCCATTTTTTT
>JAVQJG010044594.1:0-14893 GCA_036024015.1 Craterocephalus amniculus
GAACAAGACCCCAAGATACTTGAACTCCTCCACCTGGGGCAGGACCCCACCGCCGACCTTTAGGGGACAAACCACCTTCTTCCGGCTGAGGACCATGGTCTCTGATTTGGAGGTGCTGATTCTCATCCTCAATAAAGATACTTCCAGTCAATTACAAGTTTTTCGGCATCTTTTCCACCTCTGTATCTAGCACACGAAGATATTGAGGGGCGACTGTAAATCAGGTTTACTAAAAGGGAAGTCAGCGGTTTTAATTCTCCTGACATCATGTCGAAGTCTCCTTGGGCAAGACGCTGAGCCCTACGTTGCCTCCTGAAGTGCTTATCAGGTGTATTTATGCTTAGAAAGCACCAAGTATGTTCCAGCATAGGTACTTCACGAATGTGTGCATGAATGAACTTGCAAAGGGTTTTGAGTGGTATGTTGACTAGAAAGTGCTATGCAAGTACAGTCAATTTACCACATTTAAAGCCCCCTTTTTTGTTTAATATTAACTTAAATGCTTTCATTCTGTACCAGCATCTGACCAGCAACCCTGTATTACTGACACAAACACCTTTGAACTTGTGTGGGTGTTGCAACTGTAATTTTCAGCTTCGGTCATGTCTGTTGTTCTACACTCAGTGTGCAGTCACAGGATAACTCACCGTCTGAGGGAGTGTCCCATAGCTGAGGGGAAGGTACAGAATCTGATTGTAGTGTCTCACTGTAGATTCCTAAATTACTCAACATTAATACTACTTATTTCCTGTGTGAATAGAAACAAATGATGTATCCCACTTCTTGTTTTTCCCTTGCTTGTAAGTATTATAAAGAATCTAAACCTCAAGAAATTACTTTAATTACAGTTTGATGCATCTGTGTGTTATTATGTAGCGCAGAGGAAGTGGCTGGAGGGGATTTTTTTCTGTGTGAACTTGAACAATCTCCTACCTGTATCTTAGATTGTTAAAAAATAAAAGAGGCAAGTAGCATGTTTGCACTTGCTCACAACAGTACAAAAACACAACATTTTACACTCACAGACTGATGTTTATGTACAGTTTCACTTGCTTTTTAATCACAAGATGAAATGTTCCTTTTTTAATGTGTATTGGTTTTAGGCAGAAGAAAAAGATTATTTTTGTCTGTTATTCCAGCAGGCTCCATCTACAGATAAGACTATGACAATAGTCATGACTATGTTGAATGTTTGTTGGACACAGAAATGAAGATGATTGCTTTTTGTTTTTTCTGTAGGCTCCTGGTCGGTGCTCCTTGGAGTGGTTTCACTGGAAACAGGAAGGGGGATATTTACAAATGTCCAGTCTCCGGATCCAGAAACAGCTGTGATAAACTCAATCTTCAAGGCAAAGTTTACTTTTTTGTTGTTTAACTCTCTTCATAATTAACAAACAAGCTCTATTGTCTTCAAGATTTCTAAATAGAATGAGTATGGGTATTTTGTTAAGATTCAGGCAGCCTTCTTGGCTTTTGTAAATAAAAATAATAGCATTTTTTGAAAACAATGCAAATGTTTTATGCAGACACTGAAGTTTTGATATAAAATTAATTTTTTTAATTCTAGATTCAATAACTAGCATTTCATTTTTGTTTTTCCTTCCCACTTTATTCACAGATTCTGTTCATATTCCAAACATTAAAGATGTCAACGTTAATATGTCCCTGGGCTTAACGCTTGCCCGGATGACTCCAAACAGTGATTTGATGGTATGTTTGCATTTTCACATGCTAGGAAAGAAACTGTGATGTAAGCAGGCTTGCTTTCTATGCATTCATCATTTGATTCATACTCAGTAACATAGCCTTCATTTACCACAAAATATTCCTAGTACAAGGAAAAAAGATGTCTGGATGATGCAGCAGTAAGCAAGAGTCGTTAATATTGTGATATCCTCTTCATGGGGCTTTTAATGACAGAACCAACTGTCTCTGTATGTCTGATACAGATGTGTGGTCCTCTATGGGGACAGCAGTGTGCCGATCAATACTTCTACCCAGGAATATGTGCAAAATTAAACCCCCTCTTCCAACCTCAACCTGCCTTCTCTCCTGCTGTCCAAAGTAAGTCCATTTTAAGTCATTTTCCCCATGGTTCGGCATGTATCAATCATGTTGGCTAATATGTAAATTTTCAGGCAGGATTTGGTTTTATTTTGAACACATTGCCATGACGTACTGTCTGCTTTCTTGATTTCGTTTGTCACCTTTTGTATTGAAGTTAACTTTTAGTTACAAAGTTGGCTTATGACCAGCTCCCATTTTTTATTCAAAGTAAACTCATTCCCGTATCATTGCTAATGATAATTTTTCGTGGTTTAAATTGTTATTAAGTGTGATTAATACCTCTCAGTTCTTGCTTGTGAGCAATTCCCTAATGCCCCAAGTGGAATATTTCACAGAACCACCATTTAAGTCCTGCGTTAAGCTGTTCAGAAAAGACTTTGATGCAGTCTGTTGAGTTCCTTACATAGGCTATTTGTTATTAATTGGCTTGTATACATGAATGTATGGCCAGATTGGCTTAAACTGATTGTCTGTGAAGCACCCTGAGATGACGTTATGAATCGGTGCTATAAAAAATAAAATTGAATTAAACTGAATTTAAGATTCTCAAGATTTTAATTGTGATCACAATCTTGCAAATGTCACAAGAATCCAGCTACTTTAAAAGATCAAAATAGCTATTTTCAGCCAAAATAGACACTGAAGCCATTCCTGCTGGGAAGCAGCAGATTTGGAGGAACTGGGAGAGTTTAGAGTTTTTCTATCATCCAGACTCACAGCACCGACTCTGAAACTTTTCAGCCTTCAGTCACGTACAAGAATTCACAAGTCACAGGTCATCTGAGACACTTGGTTGATTCCTGGGGATGTTCCCAGATTCATTTCCACTTCCTAGGTCATCTGCAGTTCAGAAGAAACAGTCAAATTCTGTAGACGGTGAAGCTACATAACTTCCCGTCAGCCCTGAATGTGCCGCTACACAGACATTCTGGATCATTACAGAGCGATTAGCAACTGCTGTTACACGCTTCCTCTTCAACATATTGAATTCATTTGTTTGGTCTTGTTTTTGCTGAGCCACTCACAGCCCTTCAACCAACGCTTACTTGTCTATTCTGAGTGTTTGGTTCTCAGTAAAATAGAAGGAGGGATAATCTATGAGATCAGCCCCAGCTGTGAGCCTGCATGCTTGTAAACTCTGTCCCACTACGGGACAATTTCACTCCACCCTTAAAATCACTGTAAGTTTATAGTGACCAAGTTGTCTGCATCTAAAGAAAGTCACATTTCTAAAGATCTCTGCTACAGTTTATTCATTTTACATTATAACCTTTTTAAAATCAGCTGAGTCACTCGGGTAAAGCTTGAGATGTATGAATTGGATAACCTGTTTGACTCTTTGCCATGGCATGAACATGTGTTCCCTTTTCTGACTCCCAGAATGCGGTGAACCAATGGACATCGTGATTGTTATGGATGGATCAAACAGCATCTATCCTTGGAAACCAATGACAGATTTTCTGCTGAAATTAATACCCTCACTAGACATCGGACCCCAAAGTACACAGGTAAGGCTGGCACATGTTGACTACAGTAGTTTAAGCTGAGAAAGCTCATTTAGTCACCTTTTTATGGAAAATATTTACACTCTTTTGCATATCGTACCAGGTTAGCGTCATTCAGTATGGAGTTGATCCCCGGTTTGAATTCAAACTGAACGATTACACATCCAAGGCTGAAATGATTGCAGCAGCATCCAAAATTACACAGAAGTTTGGTGATTTGACAAATACCTTTAATGCGATCCAGTATGCCAGGTTGGTGTTTGCACTCTTACTCATTGCAAATGTTTTAACAGATTTTTTTTATAGAACTTGCATAACTGATTTCTTTGGTTTTTGTTTGTTTTTCCAAATTTGCTAACAAAAAATATTTCTTTATTTGCCTCTTTTTATTTTATGATGAAACTTAAATCTTAAAACTGACTTCTATGTTTGTGCTCCTCAGCAACTGGGGTTTCCATCGAGACAATGGTGGCCGGGCTGGTGTTGCCAAGGTAATGGTGGTCGTCACTGATGGTGAATCACACGATGAGTTTTTCAGAGACACGGTCATCGCTGACTGTGAGAGGAAAGGGATCACTCGCTTTGGTATTGCGGTAAGTGTTTACTTGCTATTCATGTACTTTGTTGACTAAATTCTTCTAATTAGAATTAGATGACGGTGATAATCATTCCCCCAACCATAGGGGGAGGTCCTCAAATTTTGGAAAATGTTGGCAACTTATCAGCTTCAACTTTAAGTTTACCAGTTACTTCAGTTCATAAAGTTATGTCAGTTTCTCAGGCTGCCAACGTTTTCAGCTCATTGTTTCTGTAGTTTTGTTCTGAAAATAAAGAAGTGGGAACTGACAGTGCTTAAAGAAAACCACATCTACTCACAAGATACAAACTGAAGATGCAGCTGTCTAAAGTATATAGATCTAGGAAGTACTGAGATGAGGAACAAAACCTGATGTTGGGCAATCTGGATACAAGAGCTTAAATAATTGACCAGAACACAGGAGCACAACAAAACCAAAGGATGATGACACAAGAAACCCAACGCAGAGATTCTCAGAAGTATTACATGTTCCGGTCACAGTAATTTTGTTTTTAAGGCTAACCTTTGGTCATAGCCGCATCCATATCATAAAGCATTATGTAAGACAAATTACTGGAATTTATGCTATTAATTACAAAAAATGTATGTATTTATACATATAAAAAAAGTTATGCCAATTTCTTTGATGATTTGAAGATAACAAACATTTAGTTTAGTCTTTTTAAGAATTGCCCCCAGTATGCAGATATTTTTCCTCTTTACATCTTTTAGGGACATATTATAATACTCCAACTCGCATTTTTGTAGAAATCACATTAAGAATCATTTACTACATAAATACCAGCTATTAATATGTGATATGTCCAAATTATTATAGTGTAGTGTCATGCTTCCTGGTGTCTTTTAGAAGACAAGTTTCATATTGTTCATATTGGATTACAGGATTTTGAGCAAAGTTTTTACTATAAAATGCTGCAAAATTTTAGGTTTTACAGTATAGCCTTAAACAGCTTATCAAAACTAAAATTATAGGATGAAATACTGCATTTACTCTTACTATTTTCAACCAAATGTTGGAAATGGATTAAATTTGGAAAGTTGTATGTTTTTGTCAAGGCCAAAGGGTTTGAAGCCAAAGGTTTGCTCCTGGACTGCAGGACTCGGGAGCAAACCAGACCATGGAATTCAGCATCACAGCTTTTATTTACAAACTGATGAGGTGGACACTGAGGATGAGACGGAAGGAAATCCAAAAGTTAATGGCATCTCTGGGATATTTTATTTCCATAAAATAAATCCAGGACAAGTAATAGTGCGAGAATGGAAAAGGATAGAGAAACTTACTTTAAAGCAGAGAGGAGGGCAGAAAGGCTGCTGATATATCCAGAAAATACAGAATGGATGACCTGTGGAGGAAAGCAGGCTCTTGGCAAATGAGACAAGTACTTCCAGGAAACACAGAGGATCCAGAAAAAAATGTAACCAGTATAAGCTGCAGGCAGATTCACAACAGGAAAGGAAGACACCAAAGTAGCAGTGGAGCTGGCAAAGAGCAATGAAACTAATCTCTTATCCAGCCAGCGGAGAGGCAGATGGAAAACAGGTGTGTCTGGTTAAAAACCTCTCTTCTGCCCAGGAGAGGGAGACTGCTCACACCTTCCTGGTCTGAAAGATGGGAAAAACACAGCAGCAGAGATCAGATTATGACAGTTTTACCCTGTTTTATACAGAGCAGCAACTCTTTATAATCATCATTGTACTGAAAGCTGTTTTTTCGTTGTGACCTTAAACTTGTGGTTGTTTCTTTTTCCATATTTTCACAGGTCCTGGGTTACTACATCAGAAATAATAGAGATACAAAAAATTTGATAGAAGAGATCAAATCTATTGCCAGTTCACCCACAGAGAAGTATTTCTTTAATGTGTCAGAGGAGGCAGCACTTTCCACCATCGCTGGAACTCTGGGAAACCGCATCTTTAACATAGAGGGTACAAATTTCCATTCATGTTGATGTGCATGCTCTACTTTACCTAAGAATGCATCTGTTGTAATATGTATATCATACTGATCTATCTGAATCAGAGATAAAAAGGAAACACGTTTTTTGCACTTTTCCCTGATGTTTTTAAATTGAAATTGAATTACAAGGTACTGGAAAAGGTGGGGATAGTTTCATGATGGAGATGTCCCAGGTCGGATTCAGCGCTCACTACTCCAGCAAGCAGGTACTGTACAACTAAAGATGCAACACTGGAAAACTGGTGCATGGGCCATTTGATACTAAGTCGATGCACTAAACACAATACGCAGCCTATTCAAAGTACCATTTTGAAATTTCTATAACTCAAGCAAGAATCAATGTCATCACCCTTTTGAGAAAACTTTTTTGCTGTGCTAGTGTGGCAACTTTCTGTCTTGTGGCAACAAGTGTGGCAACTTTTTCTGACTTCCTTTAACTGGAATTGTGCGCTACTATCTTTTGCTGTCTAAGGATGTGATGATGCTCGGTGCCGTGGGAGCCTACGCTTGGAGTGGGACTGTCGTCCATCAGACTGGGTCAAAAGTAAACATTCTCCCTTTCTCAGCCTTTGAGAAAACACTGCAAGACAGAAATCACAGCTCATTACTGGGTAAGCTTGTGATTGTTTTGTTGTAAATCAGCACAATGTTGGATGACTTGAGAAAGAATGGTGGACATTCCAACTCAAGTTCTCATGCAAATCCATCAATAGATTTAGCAGCTGTAGAGGAGGTAGTTTGTTTTGCTTAAATGTACTTTAACAGTTCAATCCATAGGCGTGTTACATATGACATGTTTTAAGAAGAAACTAATTTAATTAGCCGTTTATGTAGTATGCACAGGATGTTTGCAGGATTGTTAAAAAAGAGTTGTGTAGCTTGGAGAATGCTGGCAGAGGCAGATGTATATGCATGACCTTTTTTAACTTTGAAGGAAACAAAGTCTGTATGATAATGCTGGGTACACCAACTACTTCCTGTTCTCACCACTACGGTGACCGTCGGAACATTTCTGAGAAGAGGGTGGTGAAACTTTGAATATATGAGAACTTTTTTTTTCAAAGCCACATTTATGTCATTTGTAAGAATTATGAATGACATATTTATCCATAAATCATGTTTATATGTATTGGATATTGCTTGTGGTTATGATTTTGTATATTATGTAAATGTTAACCATCTATGATGGCACTTTGTCTGAGAAACTGTTTTAAAAATCAACAAGAGACCATGGGATTACACCAGCTGCGCTGCGGTCTCAGTCTGCAGTCAGCCAAAGCAACTCAAAACATCTTTGCATATATGCAGAGCCTTTTTTCTCTTTTTTCCTTTCAGATAAAGTAATTCGATGTGGACTCAAAAGTAGATTTCTGCTAAAATGATGCAAACTGCATAACTTTAATGTGCTTCAGTAAATGTGTTTCATTGTTCCACTTTCCACCGCCGTCTTCATGACATTTAAGTGTCAGTAAATGTGCTGCGTGTGTTTTCTGCAGGCTACTCTGTCACCACACTGAACGATGGCGCTACAGAATACTTTGTGGCTGGTGCACCTCGCTCTAACCACTCTGGACAAGTTATCGTTTACACCATCAATACTCAGAAGGAAACTACTGTCATTGATTCAGAAAGAGGGAAACAGGTACTGATATAACAAGATGCACTGTTCACATTTCCACTCAAGAGCCAAAAATGTCCTTTGAAGTCTGAGAAGAATGCACAAGTCATCAGTTAGAAATTGTTGTCCTAGATTGGATCCTATTTCGGAAGTGTCCTGTGCTCCCTGGATGTTAACAAAGACGGGGTGACAGACCTCCTGCTGGTTGGGGCCCCCATGTACATGAGCGACTTGAAGAAAGAGGAAGGCAGAGTCTATCTCTTCTCTGTCACCAGGGTAACAAAAATAAAAATAGTCCTTTTAGGAGCATGAAAATAGACATTCATTCATACTTTTCTTACATGGAAAGGAATTTCAGGTGTTTCCCTCCATCAGTCATGCACTTCTCTGTCTCCCCATCTGAAGGGTATACTGAACGAGCAGGGATTCCTCATCGGTCCCCCTCCAAATGAGAATGCGCGTTTTGGAATTGCAATCTCTGCCATTTCCGACCTTGATCTGGATGGTTACAGTGATGTTGTTGTTGGAGCCCCTCTAGAAGACAAAGGGAATGGCGTTATTTACATTTACAATGGGAATGAGAAGATGCTGAACAAACAGTTTTCACAGGTATGACACGAAGCAGCAATGTTTACACAAAATCCAACAGGAACTAATGGAAAGCAATTAAAAATAAATATATTCTAAACATATTTTCACATGATCTATGCTGTTGCATACCTGATAATAATATTTATCCTTTAAGAGAATCACTGGCTCCAAACTGGATTCTAAACTTCAGTACTTTGGAAGGTCTCTAGATGGCTATGGAGATCTGAATGATGATACGCTCCCCGACATCTCCATTGGGGCTTATGGCAAAGTGGTGCAGCTCTGGTGAGTTCAAGCAGCGCATTGTTCAGGAGAAATAAATTGGTTGGATAAATTACAGTGAATTATCTGAAGTGGATTAAAGTTTAGCAAATGCTCTGTCATAGTACATGTTATTTTAGAACTTCCAATGTTAATTTGAGCTTGAACTTGTTTCAGGTCCAGAGGCGTGGGGACTGTTACGGCTAAAGCCACCTTCAGCCCTGACAAAATCAATATTCTCAACAAACCCTGCAACATTAATGGTCGCAAACTTTCGTGTTTCAACACTAAACTGTGTTTCAGTGCTTCTTTCAGACCCAAGAACCCTGTGGGACCCATTGGTAATCCTGACTGTTATACTTATTGAGAATATTTACATTGCTGTGGTGAAAGTGACTGAAAAAAAGGAGGATGGCTATTCTGCTGCTGCCTGAAAAATGTCAAACACTTCAGACAGATACTTCAGACAGTTATGTGCGCCAACTTTGATCATAACAGCTAATTCAAACAGTACCGATTACTGTATGTGAAATGACAGAGTTAAACATTTTCTAAAGTTTTGACCAGATATTATCAATAACTTTTTAGAATTTTACTAAAGCAATTTGTTTCCTTGAGAATCCCGGCCTGGTTAAATGTTTAAATTTCCTCCAATCATAAAACCAGGGCTCTGGTTGTGGTTTTACTTTTATTGTCTAGGTACAGTGACCTGCAAAAGTTATACCACCGTTAACTAAAATATTTTCTGATGGTAGGTTAAACAAAAGCAGCCTAGTTTCGCTCGCTGCTAACGTTTGCTGTGGTTTCACAGTCAAAATGCTTTCCTTCAGCCTTGGATATTTCCATATAATCACCCAAACAAGCCCGATATGCTCTATAGTTTTTTTTAAAAAACTGTTTGAATGCATTGACTAAAAAGGTTGCTGAATTTCATCAGAAAATCTGAATAAATTTAAAAAGAGCTATAGAAAATTGCTTTAAAGATCAAAAAGAGAAACAAATGGAAATGGAAAACTTTTCAGACTTTTAACTTTTGAGTTAAAAAGTTAAAAGTTTAAATCCTTTTTGCCGTAGATGGCATGTCTTCATGGAAACTTTCCTGCTAAACCTTTTTTTTCTTTTGTCATGTTGAAATTGAAAAAGTAAATGATTAACTTCTTATTAGAATTAACTTCAGACAAAGCAATGTCTTATGTTATATCTTCTGTCTTTCCTAACATCCAATTTCTTCCAGATGTTTCCTACACTTTGACTCTGGATGCTGACTTGCAGGATTCAAGAGTGACATCAAGAGGACTGTTTACTATAAATGGTGAACGCTTGCTAAAAGAAAAGGCACAAGTATCTTCAACAGCTCTTTGTCAAGACCACCAGGTTTATGTTCAGGTAAGGGTTGAAAATAGATACTGTCAAGCTCATACAATTTCACCATGTAATTTCAAAGTGGTTTCAAATAAACAGTTCTTAGTTGTTTTTAATTTATTTTCATCATTAATTTGAGTTTCATTCATGCATTTAACAGGAGACTCCAGACTTTGTTCATTCTCTCAGTCTGAAAGTAGAAATTGAGCAGGAAAGCGAGGAGGTGAACCCGGTACTCAACATGTTTGCTCCGAGTGCCTTTGAATTCTTTGTAAGTAATAGACATATTATGTGTGCTCCTAAAATATTTCATTTCATTTCTATTTTGTTTTGTTTTGTTTGTTTTTTTCTAATTTATTTTATTTTATTTAAATTTATTTTAGTCTACAAGTAATAATTCAGGGGCACTTTTCCAAGTTAAACCTCATCCCATCTAATAAACATATAATCAGCTTATTTTTGTTTAAATACACATTGGCCCTGTATCCTGCTGCACTTCCTGTCCTGTTGTTGTTTCAGGTCCCCTTCACTGTTGACTGTGGCTCTGATGATGTGTGTGAGAGTGATCTGGTTCTGGGTGTAAAGACAGACACCAAGGTGTCCAGGTAAGAACTTCTGAACATACAAACGTTTTTCGTGCCAAATTTAGTATTTAGCAGTATCACATGCACAATTTTGGCAGTTTTAAAGAAAAGATTGAAAGTGCTGATACTAACTTATTATCATATTTTTGTGGAAGAACAAGTTTGGGCAAAGCTGTTTTTGTGTTTTTGTTTTGTATTGTGAGGATCTTTTTAAAAAAGATGGAAAAAAAACGGATTTCAAAACCCCGAAAATAGTCACAGTCTGCTTCTTACATCTCTCACATTTTTTAAAGATGATATCCATGTTTTTATTTCTGATTCTTTCAATTGTTAAGTTGTTTTTCATAACAGTACCATAAAATGAGATATTCAGCATTATAATGAAGTAACTGGGCGTTTGAATCTAGATGATGTTGAACTGCTACTTGTTTAGTCACATATATAACATGTTCGTTATCTAAGATTGTCGCTATAGTGATAAAAAATCCATTATAACATTATATCCATTTTATATAAACAGCCATATCTAAAGTCGAAACAAAACATAGTCTCAGAGGAAGAGTTTAACATAAGTAACAACTTCAAAGGCCTTTAATTTTCTAAAAGAGCAACAAGTATGAACTAATTATAATGTCATATCAAAGTATCCTGCAGTACAGACATGTAGCTGACAATAAAGAATGTGTAAGGATAGCACCAAACCTGACAATCTTCTGTTTAACGTTATGCTTTGGTAACCCCTAACAACCATTACAACATTTTCTATTTTCTCTGCTTTACAAGTCCGATTTAACGGCCAATAACTGCACAAATCGGAGCCTATAAAATGGTTGCGTCAGACTTTTCAGCTTGGAAAAAACTTCCAAGTTTGGCTTGCATGTATTAGCTGAATTCACTTACATGAAAGGACGTGAACAATGACTTTACAGAGACCGTGCAATAGCTTTTTATGCGTTTGCGGTTTTGCAGCTTTTTGTGTCGCATGCTTCTTTTTGTGTTTCCTAGGTGGTTTGTTACAAAGGTCCCTCATCTTGGAAAAATAAGGAGGAAAATTTACTTCTTTTAGTCTGTGCCATACACAGTTCACGAGAAAAGTGTTTTGTCTCCTTGTCTTGTAGCTCAGCTCCCACTCTGGTCAGCGCCAACAACAATGAACTGACATTTGAAGTTACTGTAAAGAACAAAATGGAAAATGCATACAACACGCAGGTCACAGCCAAGTACTCCAGCAACCTCTACTACTCCTCAGTGTTTGGTGTGAGTGAAAAAGCATTTTTTTGTTAACATGATTATGAGATTATGTCCTCTCTTTGATTATAAATAAAACTGAAAACAATAATTTGTAAATCTTATAATCCCAAATTTTATTCCCAAAAGAACATAAACAACAAGGTGGTGAAACTAAGACATTTTAACATTTCATGGAAAGATTTGCTCATTTTGAATGACAGCAACTTATCAAAAAAAGTTAAAATAGGATTATAGATTGGACAGTCATTAACACAAATCAAAAACAAAACTAATTATGTTAACTCTCATCAGATCTGTAAAATGAAAAGAAAATCACCTATTTGCTACAAAATACATCTAAAATTTGGGAAAATTGTTATAAAATGTTCCTCAAGCTAAAATTATGACAATTTTGAAGATCCCACCATCTAGAGTGTATAATGTCATTTGAAAGATCAGAGAAGGAGGAGGAATTTCTGTCTGCACGGGGCAAGACTGATGGTCAGAACTGGATGCTTGCGATCTTCAGGTGCCTCAGATGCTCTTGAAGATCACTGCATCATATGCACAATGCCTGTCCAGAAATCACTGCATGGGCTCCCAGACCAGAAATAACTATGAACACAGTTCACTGCAATTAAAATATATAGATCAAAGCTTTATAATGCAAAGAATAAGCCATATGTGATATGGCCAATAGATATATAATTATTTGGCATGTGGGATTACTTTGGGCTTGTATTTCAAATGCTTACTTTTCCAGTCATTAATGTCAATCTGCTCTTCCATTTGGTAGCGCAAATTTTTCAGTGATGACCATTCATCTTAGTAGATAAAAGATTAAATGAATATACCTGAACCATCACTACCAAGTGGTTTGGGTATGTAATACCAAAAAAAAAGTGTTTGTTATCCTATTTCACCGTCATTACTTTATAATGAACTTTTACCTCAACAATTTGCTGAAAAACATTTATTTGTTTTTTTCTGGTTTAAATGAAAAGAGAAAATGCAAAGAAACATTTCTCACTGGCTTTTTTCTTAGTGGTAAAGTTAAAGGGTTAACAGACATTTGTGCAAAGCAACTTAAGTCTAAGCCTGTCAGCGATGCTAACACTAAAGGCATTGACTTTTTTGCCCAAGGACACAGCGTCCGCCAACCTTTCAGTCATCGGGCAACCTCCTCTACCACCTGAGTCAGTGCCCGACCTACTGCCACCCTTACAACACTGACTTATCAGCTATCATAAAACTAAATTAAATAGTTATTTTTATGTTTTCATATTTTTTATTAGAAAAAAAGATATTATGCTGATGTAATAAAACAGAGGAGAGTAAAGCTCAATATGAAGGCACAGCATTGTTAAAATAAGATGCTACACTGTCAGCAACACACTGTTTCAACTTTCTTGAGATGTGTTGCTGCCATTACATTCAAACTTAGCTGATATTTTCTCAAAAACTGGTCAAATATCTCAGTTTCAACATTTTATATGTTCTATATTGGGAATAAAATATGGGTTCATAAGATTTGCAAATCATCATATTCTGTTTTACATTTACACAGTACCCTATTTTTTGGTATTGGGGTTATAGAATTTAATCAGATATTTATGAAACTTGTATTGTATTAAAAGTGCAAGCCATTAACTTATTGTGTATCATAACATATTATATGCTCATAGACCGAAGGAGTCAAATGCACCTCAACACAACAAGACACCGTTGCCTGTCAAGTGGGCTCCCCAGCATTAAAAAAAGACCAGGAGGTGGGGAAGAAGTACTCTTTGGCATTATCTGTCTCTTAATTGGTGTCATCACAGGAATTTACCTTTTTTTCACTTTGCAGGTGAAATTTAAGATCAGCTTTGACTACAATTTAAATCAGCTGCAAAATAAAGCTGTTGTGAAGTTTGAGGTCAAGAGGTACAACAAAATAGTGAAGAAATTCAGTTAGCTTATTCAGCTTTATTGAAATGATTTGACCATTTTTTGTTATTGTTATTGTCAGTGATGGCAAAGAGAGTCGACCTGCAGACAACAGTGTGACCATATCCATTCCTGTTCAGTACGACACTGGAATCGTTTTATCCAGGTGAGTTCCCCACTTCACTCTCACAGTAGAAGTTTCACTTCTCTATGACAAATGCAGCGAAGTGTTTATTCTATTTTCTTTTCGTCTACAGAGAATCAAACATAAATTTTTATGTAGCAAATGCAACAACTCAAGTGGTAACAGCTGTAAAAACTCTGGATGACATCGGCCCAGAATTTAACTTCACAGTCAAGGTGCGGTTAATTAATCCCTCCCTCCCACAACCTGACTCCTGTTTCTGAACAAATCAAACATATTAATTTCATCAAATTATGCTTGAAGGTTTCAACAGGTCAATTTCCCGTCAGCCTCCTGTATCTGAGCATTGCTTTGCCAATGAAAACTAAAGGTGGAAATCCGCTCCTCTATCTAACTGGCGTGGAAACACAAGCAGTGAGTCTTCAATTTCCCAAAACATCATTTTTAAAAAGTCTTTAGGATTGTTTCAGCTTCAAAAATCTGTATGTTTAGGATTATTAAACATTAGAACAACTTCAGCCCTTAGTTACATACATTTATCATTTCTATAGGTTATATTCAGTGTGTGACTGAACTGACAGGAGATAGTGGTATTATAATCACTTGTTTAGTTTTAAAGTAAAACAGTTTAATATAAATTGTCTATGAGAGATGAGAAACCATTTTTGACTCTGAGTTTTCCACCTGCAGGGAGGTTCAGTGAGCTGTGACTCCAACCAACTAGTCGACCCTCTGAAGATCAACGGGAAGAGCAACACAGTGTCCTTCTCTAAGGAGAGCTTCAGAGGCGTGGAGAAACTGGTCAGTCATTGTCTTTACACACTTTTGAGAAATGAGACATTTCCTTCATCGAGCTGCAGTACGGGAGCCTAAATCTGCAAATTGTTTATCATATGCTGGTTCAGATGGCATTGTTGTAAGAAGAAATGTGCATGAATTCTAAAATTTAAAATGACATTTGTTACTTTTCTGGTTCAACAACACTTATCTAGTATCAACAGATCAATACTGTAATAAGCAAAACTGATTATTGCCTGTGCCTT
>JAVQJG010044599.1:0-10352 GCA_036024015.1 Craterocephalus amniculus
GAAGTTTATTTTTTCGGAGTGAGGTCGATTTTCTTGACATTCGCATCCGACAGAAAAATATTCAACCAGTCAGTCACGATCGCGAGCTGCTACTTCAGTGACAGTTTGACAGTTTTTGAAAGTTAGTTACTTCATTTAAAGTAAATTATGTCTGAGCGCCTTATATTCTTTGTTTCTCAGCACTCTTGCTTATTTGACAAGCGAGAAAAAAATTACTGCGACAACGAATTCAAGGACAATGTGTGGCGAAGCATTGCCAGCGAGCTGAATCATGAAGACGGTGTGAACAAACGTATTGATTATCATACTATTTGTAGTCTAGCCTGCTAGCCACCTGCAATAAAACACTGGATAGTGGCTTGCGTTGGTGATTTTCTGATCTCATCTACTGATTGGATACAACATGACTTAATTTTGTTTACTTAATAGTGGAGGAGGTAAAGAAGCTGTGGAAAAATCTGAGTTCTTCTCTCCTCTCTGGGATAGGATGTACCCAATGTTTTCTTTTTTTCTTTGTTTTTGTCAGCAACATGACAAAATCATCATAGCTTGATGTTTGATCCATGTTTGTCTTCACCTCCCAAGTCTGTTCTGGAATATTCATAATTTATTCGCAATTTCGCATCGGCCTTGGTGTGTATAGACAGAGACGTCAGTGTTCCACCTTCGAATTATTCGCAATTTCGTGCCGTTTATTCGCATCGGTCCCGGTGTGTAAAGGCCTTAAGGCGTAAAATGATTTGATTGCACACATCTCCTCACCTATGTCAGCTTCTTGGCTTTGTTGTAAAGCGAGTCCACGACTTTGCTCATGTTCTGAATCGTTTCCAAAGCTGCTTCATAAGTTTTGTCCACCGGCGGCTCTTCAAATATGATCAAGACGCCTTCGCCCTGGTCGAGGATTCCTGAGGAAGACGGGGAGTTACATTAGAACTAACAGCGGACCGTTGTCCTGCTCCGTAACGGCTTGAAACATTTTAATTACCATGAAACTTTTTGTCCAGAATCATCTGCGATAATTTCCTCTCAACATCACCCTTTAAAAGAAAAACAGTGGAAATGCGTGGAAACAGAAATCAGGATCACAAAATAGCTTTGAACTGAGGAAAAAGCTTTTTTTAACTTACCTTTGATAGTTTGATTAGACTTGAAATGTGTTCTATCTGTAACCAGAAGGAGAGCCGAAATAAAAAGACTGAACGACGGGGAGTTGTGGTTACCTGTAACTACAGCAACACTCTTACCTGTACTCTGGAAAACGGTTCGATGACTCGGATGAGGTTTTGCTCCAGCAGGCTGTCGTACAGCTTGGCCAGGTGAGTGTTAATAATCGGATCGTCCCTCAGTTCTGCTTTGTATTCTGTGAGGGCCTGAAAATAGAAACTTTGAATCAAAAACTTATAAAAAAAAGAAAAAAAAAAAAAGAACTGAGTAAAGTCTGATCTGTGCAGCAGGCAGGATGCTGAGTTAAACATGCTCATGAGTATCGTGCACTACACCCTGCCGACCCCTTCCAGTCGGTTACCCCGCACAGGTAAAAATTACTTCAATGCCTCCAGCTACTATTACACTGCCAGCACAACTCTACACACGTACCTGAGTTTATGCAACACGGTTTTGGTGCATATTTTAGCCCAAAAAGTAAATTATTTTGATTAACAAAATTGGGATTTCTATTTTGCTTGTTGGCAAAAGCAGATTTGCGCAGTAGGAAGAAAATATATCAAACATGTGCATTATGAACTATAGATAACTGAATAATGGAACACTTAGAAAAGCAAAATATAAAAAATACATGTTCAAGTGGATCATAGCATTACTTTTTACTTGATACTATTTAATACTTGGCTTTCATCATAGTAGTTTTACCTTGTTACACATTTGTGATAGAGGCTAGGGATGACAACTAAAACATGCACGGAGGAAGCGTTACATCTGCATAAAACTCTGGAGAGGCTTAGATGCATTTTAACTGTTTGGAGACATTTTTATTAACCTTTTTTTTGTTTTGTTTTTTAATATACTTTATTAATCCCTAATGGGAAATTCAAACAACTGCGATTAACCCATCTCTGGAGAACAATTGGAACCAATGAACAAACTCAAACATGTCCAGGAGTAGTGGGCAGCTACTTTTTGCAGCGCCCGGGGAGCAATGGGGGTTAAGGACCTTGCTCAGGGGTCCAGAGAGGATCACCAAGGTGCCACCGCCTTCAAACCCGCTACGCAGACTACTAGGCCATCCACTACCCATTTCTTTACTGTCCCATTTTACCCCCCACCTTTTTTTTTTAATCACATTACAAATGATCACATAATGAAGATTTGAATGAAGCCATAAAATTTAAAACAAGTTGTTTTCACGCATCTCTGCATGAGCTGCAGAGTTGCAGTGAGGCATTGGACATTGAATTGACATTGAACAGGGGAGGGGTTTTGCCTCCATGGAGAGGTGTGCACAAGGTGTTCAGGTAAACGGTAAAAAAAAAAGCAGCAACACAAAATCTGTTGCAGAACGAAAACCGGCTGGACGAGAGGGCGGGTTTCAGATTTCTGGAAAGAAAAAGCAGCCCTGCCTGAAGCAGGCAGCGGACCAGACACCAACAGCCTGAACCTAAACACCTGCAAGACCAAAGAGACGGAGGTGGACTCCGGGAAGAAGGAGCAGGGGGGAACTTGGCATTGAAAAGAATCTCCGACTTTGAGTTCAGCTTGAGCTGAACTCCTCATTCATAAAACACAAACAGGAGATCCAGGCAGCGATGGCACTTTCTCAGCAGCTGAGGGAGTTTTAGGTCTTCATCTGGTATGGCAGCTCCACGACCAGAGACCAGATTTCCATGCAGAGCGTGGAACTTTGCTCCCTCTCTGCAGGACGCTTACACCAACAGGTTATTGTCAAAGGTTCAGAAACCAGCGGGACACTTCTCACCCAGCGCTGGTCTCTAGAGACTGCAGAGGTCAGGGCCAGAATCACGGCCTGGGCAAAGAGACTGAAGAGTTTTTTAAGGTTGTCCAGCTTCTAAAGAGCACGTCTACTTAAACCAATGATGTCAATGTTTTAGGTAATTACATTTTAAAGCAGGAATTTATTTACTCTTATATTTCTTGATTCTGGGTTTTATTAGCTTCAGGCTACTTGATGATCATGAACCACAGCTAAGCCTTTTTTACACATCACTACACGTTTTCCTCTCACCTTTACGGATTCTTACCTTTTCAAAGTCTGCTAATGATCTGTTCTTGCTGGCCTGGGCAACGCATTTCAGTGCATCTGTCTAAACACATTAAAAACAAATAAATAAATAATAATTTCAGTGTCATTTCATTTTATATGATCCTTAAAAACTGAACACAGACGAGCATAGTTTACCTGTCTGCCGGCATGTCGCAGGGCCAGTTTTCCGCTGATCAGGGCTTGTACCTCCTCTGGCCTGAAAGCAGCAAAAACCATAAATATTCTCATGATTCCAAGTTAGTGGGAACTTTCCATCACGATGCTGGGTGAATGTTTTTGGGATTCACACAGTAAAGCATCACACTACTCACAAGTTGAGCACAATTTTGCAAAGAAGCATGTATTTGAGTGCGGTGATGGCTCTGGGACTGTCGATAGAGTCGTAACCCTCAAAGGCCTCGAAGAAATAGGAGTAGGCTGTCTTCCAGTCCTTCTCCTCTGCTGCATGGATGATCCCTGCAACGTTGGTGGCACAACAGTTAGCGCGCACGGCTTAAGTCACGATTACATGAAGTTAAGAGAAAAACTTGCATGGCTGAAACACTACATTGAAGCTACTTAGGCTTGTTAATCTGTTCTGGGAGAAAAAAAGAAGCCAAATGGATATAAAAGTGACTTCGGTTTGATGAAAAAAAAATACAAAAGTTTCAAAAAAAAATTCATGGTTATAAAAAGTACTAACATTAAATGAAAACATTACTGAAACAAAACGGGGAGGACACCCGCTCCTCATCCTGCTCCACCAACCTGACACTATCCAAGCATGTGCAAATCATGGCTTTAAGTTCTCAACAAAAAGCTGTCTGACTGAAAATACATGAAATATTTATTTTTCCATTAACTGCTGAGTTATACAGCTGCTTCCCAGGTTTTGAGCAACTTATTGTTTTTCAGAACTGAAAATAAGTTAAACTGAAATGTTTTTGTATATATTTACTGTATCAAAACTTGATCTGACGCCATTAAATAGACACAGATGATAACTAAAATTTGATCTTTTTTTGTTAGATTTTAGCCCAAGCAGAGCTCTGGACGCAGTATCTAACCTGACTGCATGTCCAGTGCGGCCTGGAGCTTCGGAGGACAGTAAATGGCATTGGCGGTGGTTCTGGCCGAGGTGAGAGCTGCACGGGCCTTGGGCAGGTTACTGAGAGCGTGGTACGTTTTACTTTCAAGCAGCTGAACCTCCACCAAGAGAGCTTTGTCGTCCATCTTTTTCAGCTCCTGGAGCAGCTGGGAGCCTAAAGAGAAGAGAGCAAGCTTGAGCAATTTATAGTTCGTCTTTCAGTTCATTTTCCTGATGTGTGAATCTTAAAAGAAAATAGTAAGACTCTTCTAAGGACTCACCCAGAGCCAAGGCCTCCTGGTATCTTTTGGTATCAAAATAGAGCGAGATGAGTCGAGCCTGGAAGCAGAGAGCGCTGTTAGACAAGCAGAGGACAGCTGTGCCAAAATGACAGGACACAGTAACAACGTCACATAACCAGCAAGATAATCCTGTAACTTCTGTTATTCTGTCACGTTCATGTCAGTAAGGTGCCTGCTCTAGATCTCACAGCTACATCAGGAGGTGCATTATGAAGCAAAAACCACAGTCAGCTCTTTTGAAAGTGAACAAATCCCTGACATACAGTTGTCTGCAAAAAGAGGAAGAAATATAAACTTGCTAAATTACATTTTAGTGAAATAAGACAATGTTTCTGACTTTAACTGAGTTGAAAATAATAATAAAACATAGAAAACAAACAACACAGCCCTGGAGCAGCAAGAGCAGATATCTGATGAGCGGCAGGCCAGAATACCTGTGGACAGGTGTAGAAATCTTAAAACAGCTGTTTATTAAGACTTTTTCTATTGAACCACATCATTATTTTTCATTTTTGTCAGTTTCAGCTTATTTCACTAACTTTTTTTTCCTTCTTTAATGTGAAAGGGCAGGAATAATTTTGCAGATAACTGTATTTCCTCATTCTTACATTTATCCTTAATTTGACTCAAATATCCACAATTTCCAACACCTTTATCAAAAGAGCAACTGTTGAAATTAAATTTACAAATATAGCAGATCTTAAAGTAATAATTTACCTCAAACTCAGCATTTAAAAACTATTTAACATTCGTTTCTGTTCAAGCTTCTGATGTTGGACGGGTTGTTTAGGAGAATCTGACTCAGACCTTGTAATGTTTCCTTAGACGTTCTCCCCTTCCTATCCAAGCAGAGTGTGCATGAAGAGCAGCCCAAACATGATGACTCAGTTTCATGGCACACTTGACTTCATCACACGTAACAGTGTTACAAAACCCGCTGATCCTATTTTTTGTAACTGAGCCAAGAGATGCACATATTCCTGCCGCGAAGCTCTGCCAGCATTGGAATTATGCAGGTATATCGCATATCAGCGAGTCTCTGGGTAGTTTACAGATTTGTTGAGCTGCGTCTGTAAAGTGTGCAGCTTTCGTTTGGTTTTAAACCTGACCAAAGGCATGACAGAGGTGTCAAATATTCAACACCAGCCTGAGATCCCAGCAACCCACTACATTTTCCCATCCACAGCTGCTAGTTCCGTTTGGGGATATCATTTCTGTTTTCAGTGTTGTTAATCATGTTGTGAGTTGACACAAAACAGGACTGAAAGGACAGATTCGTCAGCTGAAGACAGAGTCTATCGATGTACTGTGGCCCACTTGTTCTTCATTTTCATTACTACATTATGAGAATCAGTTTGAACTGTCCATCTTCACATAACTTCACGTTGAAGATATTTTAATTTAAATCAGGTGTGATGCAGCAAGAAAACACCACTGGAGCTAGACAGCCAGTTGTAGACCTTCTTACCTCCAGAGCCTGTCGTAGGAAGGTCCTCTTCTCTGCCTTAGCCCATTCGATGCACTCAAGACACAGCTCAACCTCTTGCCCTGTGGCCGCCTCCATATCTAGGAAGAGGTCCAGCAGAGAGCGGACCAGCCGAGCTGCTTTGGCCTTGCTGATGGAAATCAGGAAAGGCCTCACGAATTTCAGTAGGCCGCCAAGTTCTGACGAGAGAAAAATACCATGAATACCTCATAATTTAAAAAGTATTTACATTGACTTATATGATCCTTTTCAGACTTCAGGGATTATCGTGACATGTCTAAATGCAATAATTATATATATATATATATCAGAATATATTAATTTAAAAGTTAATTCACCTGCAGCTTGTCCAGTCTTCGCCAAGAGTGTCCCCAGCTCCAGAATGCTTTGTTCTTTAACCCTGACGGCTTCTTCATCGTCCTCCTGAACATCTCTTCTCACTGTTACAGAAGGATGACAAGTTAACAACAGAGAAAGAGAGCTCTCAGATCATGTTTTAAGTAATGACAATGACTTTACTGTCACTTTTCATGGCTTCTCAGGTCTCCTAATCGGTTTTATTTACTGCCTCTCACTGTTGTTTCAATAATGATGTATCCACAGATCAGATCACAGCTACTAGACCTTTAATTATATCAATTATTTCAAAAATATTTGTCAGTATGTCTTGAAATGAGTAATTCTATGCAACAAGCTGTAAAGCAAACAATTTGCAAAGGTGTTACAGGTGACATTTGGACCAGGGGGAAAGAAATCTTTGGCTTGATCACCGATAAATGCTATTAAGATTTGGTATGAAATTTACTGATAAACCAAGTAACGGTATCAAACCCAGTGACAGAGGTAGGAACTCCAGAATTTAACGGGAAAACAGGAAAGGATAACTTCACAGCTAATTTGCTGGTGTGACAAGGCAGTTTGAGGACAGCCATGTAGAAGAAACAAAGTACATTTTTATGGTTTAAATACTCTCAGATTTGTTCGTAAAACTATAAGAAAAAAGGCAATAATCTACAATCTAATGAAAAATGTCTTCCCAATATCGAAAGTGCTTGTCTTTACTTTGACAAGGAGCTGCTTTTCTATGTTATGGTGACAAAGGCTAATAACGTTAGCCGCTAAAACAGCTATGCTAACGTGACAGCTGACCATAGAAAGTGTGCGGTGTGACAAAATATCAGAACACCCAACTCTTTATTTAAAAAACACAATCATCCTGACATGATAAATGCAGAACTCCGGCCTACAGTTAGCAACGCCGCTAACGAGCTAACATCCATTAGCTACCAGTTACCATTAGGCACCATTCAACAGTGAGTCAGCACGGCACACCGCCGGCTCGCGCTACTGGAGTCCGAGCTAGGACGCTAACTCGGCCTAATGTACGCTGACTGACAAAAACTACCAGAGGAATATTGTCTGTCAGTAAGGACTAAATAAACACCCACCTATAGAATGAAGAATGTCGATAGAGGCGTTGCGATCCGTGCTAATGAGAGACTGGGCTCTCTGAAATTCAACCACTGCCGCAGCCGCCATCTTCCTTATTCAAATACTACTTGAATGAAAATACGTACACGGATTACGTTACTTAGCGTGATGACGTAAGTGTTTGACATATAGGCGTTCCGGCATATTTGGGAAATGTAGTCCGATCAAGAATGAACGCGTTCGGTTGCATTCGTAGAATGTGAAATTTGTATTTCTTGCAGATGGATTCTTGGAGAAATTATAATTACTCGCGTCAGATATTCAGGGGAAAAAATCTGCATCCCTGGTTTGTCTCTAATATGAGGGGGCAGAAGTCACACTCCAGCCTTCTGTCTGTCAATCATGTTAGGTTGACTTTGACCTCTGAAACTCCTCATAGGCTATACAAACGTTTTATGATCTGGAACCTTTATTGATAAAACAGCCTGGGTTTATATAGTTTGCGTTTTTGTTTAGGAAGGTCTATAGACTATGTGAAATAACAGTAATAAAAGAGTTGGTTGAACTCCATTTTAAGAAAACAATTAAAATGTTTATTTCCCCTTTTCTTTAATTACACGGGATAGCTACATGGGAATGTCACAACATTAGATGTCACAACTTTCAAAGAACAATTCAGTTTGAACTTAGGCCACGAGTATGAAATTATAGAAGAGTGACATTAGTACATTTATATGACTTGGTTGTAGACTTATGTGGATATTTATTTTCATCAGGTTTTCCATGTGTTTCTAACCTGAAGCATCAAGTTGTAGAAAGAGAACAATCTTTATTTTCATTGTATAAATACAGCTGGATTGAATTCCTCATTGCTCTGAATAATGAGATACAAAGGAGAGGAGATGGTGGTAAACCTCCAAGTCAAAACGTGGACCCTCAGAAACTGGACTTAACCCTCTCCACACTGCTTCCCTTGACAATCCGAGGCTGAATGTCTCTTGTCTTCCTCCTCAAAAGCATGATCATTGTTGGTGTTTGTCTAACTCTCATCCTTGCACAAAGCACACAGAGATTCCATCTTATTCTTTAAGAACTTATATATGCACTGTGGATAGTGATCTTTAAAATCATTGCAATATTACATAAAACAATATTTTTCTGAAGTTGCTCCACAAGTTTCAGAAGCAGTTCGTCTCAGTTTGTTGAGATTCAACCTCTCTGAAAGGTTCCTTTCATACCCGGTCATATTTTTTGATAGTTGTCAAATGCTCTTCCGCTTGTTGTTGTTATTTTTTTGTTTTGTTTTTTTGTTTTGCCCATATTTTTCCAGCCTTTTGTTACCTGTTGCAATGGTTTTGAGATGTGTTGCTGCCATCAGATTCAAAATGAACAAATATTTAATGTTTAAGATATTTAAGATATGTTGTTTCGTTGTTAATGATTTGCAATATTTTTATGCTATAAATATTTTCCACAGTATCTTAACTTGAAATACAATCATAGAACTTAAAACATAGATGCTGAATAAAGTGGGCCAGGCTGCCTAAGATGATGCAGAAAAAACCAGTCAGCTCCTGCTCTGTGTGGCTCCAGGCGGAGCTATTTCTCTAGAAAGTGCAGCGCGCGCTGAGCGCATGGCGGCGCTCCACCACCGCCTTTGCGTCAACCCTCCTCACACACGAAGTGACACAACACAACATCAGCCCACGCAGCATCCGCATCTCGCGGCCAACCAGGACCAGGAGCACATCTTCATCTGAGCATCCATTCCACTACTGCCCACCGTCCTCTGCGCACTGCCGACGCCAGGCGCGCTCATCCACTACATGCCTTTTCTTTTTTTTTTCTTTTCTTGAAAGACTCTTTTTCTGCTCGGATTTCTTTGTTGCATTTGTCTCCGGGATGGTCTGATGTTTTAGCTTCAGCCTTTAAAGGAAGAATAGGCTACTCTCGGAACGCGCGGGGCATCACCGTTGCATCGCGGATATTTCCTCTCTGGCTGGACCTCTGGTGAGTTAGTTCTCCTTTCTGGGACATTTTTGCTGCCATTATATTAGAAAACAAGCAATGCGCTGATATAGAACCAAAACGTGGTCATTTTCATCGATTTCATTTCGGATTTTTTAGCTGAATCCTTCAAAATATTGTGACAAATCGACATAAAGGGACTGAAAAGAGGTTGCTTTATTTTCCTGTGGAGGCCACCGCCTAGCAGAGCCAGCTATCCGGTTCCGACGCGCAGTTTCAGCACCACGGAGAGCAGCCAGCTCCCAGCTCCATCACAGCCAGCAGGCCGATAAATCCTCTGATTAACATCGGGCTGACAGGATAGACGCTGATGCTGGTATTTCCCAGCATCTAAGGGGCCACAGATTGTGGTGATGAGGATGATGGAATGAAGGGTCGGGTTGCTTTGATGCTGCGCAGGTCGATTCATCGACGTTGTCTCATATTCATGGCCCCTGCAGCGCGCGCAATGAAACCAGCATCCATGCGCCCGTTTCAGTCTCTAATAGAAATTAATCAGAAACGACCTTGGCTTGTTTATTTCTATCACTCAGTGCACGAGCGCGCCGTATTTCTACATCAAAGGCGACCTTCACCTGTTAATACGGTGTTTACGTTTCTGCCTTCCATTTTAGCGAGGAGGGGGAGGAGGCGCGTGACTCCCTCCAATCTGGCGGCCATTGCCCGTAAATCTCAGACTGTAAAGTAATTATGGATGTTTTCATCCGTTTCCACGCGCGCAGCTTTGAAACGGTGGTGATTTTTATCTTTTAATAACCAGGCGACGTAGAATTATAAGATTTTTTTAATAGGATCGATGAT
>JAVQJG010044603.1:0-14159 GCA_036024015.1 Craterocephalus amniculus
ATTTCCCTGGAGACTATTTGTGTGAACTATTTGTACGAGTCAATACATGCAGGAGCCAAGGAAAGCTGGTGTCCGTGTATTCTCTGACCAACTCTCTCCCTTATCAGGGCTTTTACATATGCAGCACTCCAGAAGCCATCCTCCTCACCACACTGCACTAAGATAAACATCTGGTTTGCTCTCAGCTCATACACAGTGAATATGGAGTATTCAATCAATTAAAGTAGACTTCCACGCAATTCTCCAAAAAGCTGGGTCTAGTTCTCAAGAATGTTATAAGCTGAAACCTGTTTGTAAGTTAACATAAAGTAGAGCGGGCAAAAATGAATTAACACAGAGAATGGAAAAAGTGCAGGTGAAAAACAGGGTGCAGCTTTACGCAAACTTTGAAATTCAAATAAACAACTTGCTTCCACCAAGTTGTCCACTTTTTAACAACTTTTTTTTATTATTACTAGGTAGAAGTAAATAAGGCTCCACAATATTAAATTTGACAGTAGACCATGTTACCCACAGCTTGTAAAAGGAGTAAAGCAAAAACCCAGATCTTTCCTGTGTTTTGACTTTCAAAATGAAACCAATGCTCCTTTGGATTTTCACATTGCCTGGAAGCATGATGACTTGTACTTAAACAAAGCAGCTGTGTTACCTGACACAGTCAGGGGGGCACAGCCACTGCCATTCAACAAAAGGACAGATAAACTTGCTGTGGTACCGGGACTATGATGCCTCCTTGATGGCATATAGCACTGAAAGAAAGACCCGGGGCACAATGCTGGAGAGACTGTCGCTTAGCTGGCCCGGGAACACCTTGAGTTTCACCCAAATGAGCAGGAAGTAGTGGCTGAAAATATGGAAATCTGGGCTTTTCCTCTGAAGCCGCTGCCACCCAGCCTTGGATAAGTGATAGAAATGGATGATGGATTGTTCAAAATTCACTCGGGAATGGACTGGATGAATCAACTTTGGCAGGGAAAACCTCTGCTAAAAATATTAGCAGTTTCTTTCCTGATCAATGAAGATATATTTCATAGTCAAGTGCTTCTGTTCGGCAGTCTCCACTGGTAGCCATATGCGCCTGACAGTGCATGATTTAGATTTCTCCAAAACCTCAGCTACACAGTGCTCTAAAGCCAGATGAGTTAGATTCTCTTGTGACTGCATTGGTAAACAAAAAGGCCCCAGCTATAAAGCAAGATAAGTCTATGTTCAGACATCATAGGAAAAACTATTTAAATGGTTCACTGTTTATTCACATTATTACTCCATATTTGAACTAATATGAAAAGGCCAAACTAAACATTTTGTATCCTATTTCCTGCCACAATCACAGTTTAATTTGACCAATGCAAGTCTGTTACTGTTTTTCTCTTCTCACCAACACTTCCTATTGCACTCTATCAAAGCGTTCGGAATAAATATGCTGAAGTTAATAAAATGTAATTGTCTTTGAATGTTGTGGACTGGCGGCATTGGATATTGCTGCTTTCTCTTGAGGGTTTCTCACATTGTGCTGTATGTGTGACAAAGTAAAATGTAACTGCAGGCCATGTGGGCTTCTGGAAAATTAATTCTGTGAAATGCTGTTACACATTTCACAGTGATGACTTTATTTTGTCCAAATAAACTTCAATACGGAGGGGAAAATTGAATAACGTATTGTTTTTTTAAATTCTTATTTACCATCTTATAACAAACTTCTCCATTAGATTCCACTTTCATCATTTTCAAGATGCCTGAAATGGCTTTCACATAACTTCTTGTCAATGATTTATTCCATACAGTACAAGGAAATAGCTGCATCAATGTAGTGGCTGTGGCTAGTCTTCTCCTGTATCAGTGCAGCACTTGTATCCCGCCGGTGCCGAGCTGCAGAGTCTTCCTGAAACATGCAGCTTCAACATTTTTCCTTTATATTGTTATACTGTACTATAGCCTACTGCAAAATAAATAAGTTAGCATAATTTTGCAGTTAAAAAATGTTTTCTATTGTTTTCTTTCTTTTTTTTGTATTTGGAATAATATTTTAAAAAGTGCTTAAACCGCAACCCGCCCGCATGTAATTAAAATCTTAATTTCAAATGTCGCTGTTGGTGATTGGTCGAAGCTTAAATCAATCAAAGCTTAAAGCAATCACAGCACTCTTTTCTCTGACTTGTGTGTAGCCAGCGAGGGTAACAGACTCTTACCGAAGCCGGTCGGGACCAAGGCAAAAACGTTTTTCCCTCCAATAAATGTCTCCAGGGCTACTCGTTCCTCAAATTTTACAGAGAAATTTCCGTTTAATGTGCTGAAAACGGAATCTCCCACTGTGTCGAAGGCTCACCTCTGCCCCATGTTAGCGACAGTGTTGCTGTCTGTCACATCACTGCATTGAGCCCGCCTCTTTGGAAAAGTTCAAAACTGATTGGCAACCACTTTTTAGGGATTTTGGAAATCAGTTGAATAGGCCTCTTGACCAGACTATACGGAGCTGGTGAAATTTAGAGGGCGGGACCAGGCTAGCACTATTGCACAACTGCAAAACATTTACTTTACTGGTGAGCAAAGTATCAGGTGAAGAATCTTTTGCGTCCTTCTTCCACCACCTAAGCCTCACAGGGTCCTTATACAAATCACTATTTTCTGTAATTGACCCATATAAAAACACTGAAACTGAATCAGTTCCCCATTTGCATAAGACTTGAAAACTAACACACTGGTTGGCGTATGAACTGTAGTGCTGTAGTGCGATAATATGCAAAGTAACCCCAGTGAGTATTTTAATGAGTTGCTTAATTTGCCGACTGCATTGTGCTCAGTGTCTCATGGTCACAGGATAGGAGACAGGGAGATAGGTGTTGCTCTTAGGGTAGATGGGAAATCAATATTGTGCCATTTCAGGTCTCTTTGGGCTTTTTTTAGCATCTCAATGCACAGGTGTTAATCACTGTGTCAATTGTTTCATTAATCAAGTGAAGAGTCCCAGAATGTGGAGATGGGTATCTCAACTCTCTCTCTTTCCGCTCCTCTCTCCGTCCTGTCCTTCTCCTGACAAGTAGATAACTATCCTTAAAAAAGAAAGGAGAAAGAGGTGACTGTGTTACAGTGGAGCCAACTCAGTGGGAGGCTGTCAGGCTGAGTCCTAATACCCAAAGGTCTCCTGTCCTGATCATCTTGTTTCCTCAGCTGGAAGTTTGTGGTTGACAGGGCCAGTTGTGTTCTGACAGTTTCTGTCACCACCCCAATCTGCTGCAATATTTGGAAACAGAGAAAATGAGGAGACAAAAGTTGTGCATGACACTGCATTTGATATTCTGTCTTCGCTTTTCATGGTTCAGGACATATTAGATCTCATTCATGTGGAAAGAATGTCTGTTCTATCAATAAGTCATGGTGAATTGCTCAGATATTTTCCTTACTGCTTGTATTGAAATGCATTCAATAGTTTTTTATTGTTTCTATTTGTTTCCTACATTTAAGTGTGCATCTTTAATCTGTTATCACAGATTTATATGAACGTTAATATCAATAAATTATATCAATATTAATAAGCTTAAAAAATACTTTGGAGCACCCTGCTTTTAATATGGAAGCAAGGCAAATCCTATATCAATTAAATAAATCAATCAGTCTCGGGATGGTTATCACGAGTTCTCATTTGAATTGACCTTTCACAACACACCAGAAAAACAACTTGCAATAAATATATGCATATTAGATGAATATGCATATTTATTAACTAGACTACAAACTACATAAGATAAAATGTGAATATTAAAGAAGATGCCACCACATCTCAACTATATTCTGGAAGTCAGGTGGCTTGGGGTAGCGCCAGCTCTCCTTCTCTAGGAATGTTGTTGATTATTTGGTGCATATTGGAGCTTATGCAGTTCATTTCATTGTATTCTATGTCAATATTGACAATAAAACTAGATTTTTAAAAATAAAAAGTAAAACAACATGTTTTTACTTCAAAATCACTTCAAAATCCTGCTACTAGTTTACAAAGCACTGAATGGTTTACGACCAAAATACGTTAGGGAACTTCTGGTTCGTTATGAACCAACCACTTTCAGTTCCCAGAGTCAGAACTAAGTATGGAGAGGCGGTGTTCAGTTTTTATGCTCCTGACACATGGAACAAACTCCCAGAAAGCAGCAGGTCCGCTGAAACAGGTTTAAAAACCTTTTTAATTTGCTGCCTTTTACCAAAACGGCTGATAATAACTTTTATGGCTTGCATTTTATCCTACCTTCACTTTTTGAAATTTACTTTTCGTTTTTTGTAAAATACCTTGAATTGTCTTGTACATGAAATACATATAAATCTGCCTTGCTCTTCATCCTTTCTGGAACATGTTCCTGGTCTTCATTTGATTGTCACAGACGTTCCTCATTTAGTTATTACTCCTCAGCACTTCGGTTCCTCTTCATTTCCTTTTTTAATTGCCAGATCTTCATCATTGTTTTCTTGTTTTTCAGGGTCTTCATTTCTCCTTCTGTTTTTTTTATCCCATTCTGTCATTATTGTTGATTTGTATCCTGCTGTGGTAGCAACTTTCACAATTAACCATTGATTCCTAAAACCTGCCTCCTGCATGTAGGTCCTTTCTCCACAACCGAACTCAGATAGCATGTATATGCTCAACTCAGATGGGCTAGAGGTGCACTGCACATGCTGCAAAGTTCAATCCTTTTACATGTTTTTTTTTAAGTCATGCACAGCGGAATTGAATTCCTAACTAAAGGTGCTTGAATTCAAATATATATATTTTTAACACACTCAGATATACTTACTTGAAAATCAGAATTAGGAATTTTTTCCACAAATTAAAAAAAGAATTCCTCAATAAAAGGTTTTTTTTAGTTTTCAGAAAAATTATGCAGAATTAACTTTCTTAACAGAGTTCTGAGTTTAAAAATAAAATAAATTTCTCACTTTAATCTCAGAAAAAAAACCCGTGAACCAGTTTTGGGAAAAAGTTGGAATTCTGACTTAAATATTTTGCATTCTTGTTTTTTGGTTTATCTTTTATATGCTTTTGTTGGATTGTACCAAGAAAGAATTAAATGGAAGTAAATCAGTGGGGAAATTTGTACAGGCTTTATCTTATTTAGTGCAGAAAATGTCCAAAGTGCAAGTCATATTTCTCAGTTGAACTAGGCTGATGTATTTTACTTTATAATTTGTTATTGCAAGGCTGTAAAGCACATATCAAAGCAGGTTTATAAAATGTTTGACACTAAGGTTAGGTTTTTAATAATGCTAAATGTTTGTAAGAACACGTGAAAGCATAAACATCTGAGACGCTGTAACAGTTGCTCAGAGATTGAGTATTGAGTATTTTACACTTCAAAGCTTGTTTCTCATGAAGAGACATGGATTATGTTTTCAGTCTGAACAGTTGAAACAGAATTCAAACTCTATGATGAAAATGGTGAAAACATGTTTTCAATCATTTCTTTTTTTTAACTGTTTCTATGTAATTTGTTTTCATATAACTCACACTTAACCTGAAGAAAAAGTTGCACTTGCAAGGGGAATCTTGCAGGAATTAAAGCATCATCTCTTCTGTAGTTGGCCTTTATCACTTTGATAAAGACTAAATTCCAACCTGTTTTAAAAAATGAGCTAAGGTCCTCTCTAAACCGCTCAGTCCAAGCGTATAAAGCAGTGTGCATACTCAGTGTAAATGCAAAGATAAAGACTCACATGAAAAAACTCTTGTGTGATGAAAAAGCCCACATTGCAGCAAAAGCAGAGCAGGGTGATAATGTAGCTTAACCCTTCGGGCACATTCTGTATTTGATGATTTTGATCAGTCATAAGGGGGGGGCACTGTTCGACAGCTAAGAAAATCCTCTGCAAAAGCGCATAGTTATTAACACTGTCACTGGACCCAGTGATAAGAGATGAGAAAGCCAGAGTGCATGTGATAGACAAATAAAGGTGAGATGCGAGATTTCTCCTCACTGAGATAATCATGTGAAGGGATGAGCCCGGCTCGGACCCATCTCTGCAGCTCAGCAGCAAAACAGAGCTGACAAATGCAGCGACTGGGAGATAAGGGGGGCGATTATGAGCATGGCAGAGGGGGAGGCCTTGGTGTGGTGAAAGCTCTTAATGTTCTTGAACAGAGATGGTGAGTCACATGTGGCATTTTTCGTGCATGTGTGTGTGAGTGTATGCAGCTAAGAAGCCTAGTGTCACCTCTGCCTTATCAGTCTGCCACTCATTTGTGTATCGTGTTTGTGCCGTGCATAGAGTACATGCATGCATGATAGCCCATTTCCAAATGTATGCGGGTGTTTCTGCATCTTTATTAACTTATGTCGGGATTCCTGTCTGGAACACCCTTTTCACCTTTCACGTATAAGATATCGGAAAAAACATGAGGTGTGACTTGCTGGGGAAGGATAGCTCTTGTTTTTGCTGTTGTTTGCATTCTGGTTTAATAAAGGAGAAGAGACACTGCGGTGGGAAGCTCACACCAATGTAGGCCTGACAGGTTGAATTCCTCAGAGTCTTATATTTGGAAGAGCAAGTTGGAGCAAAAAGGGAAAGACTTTGATGAGACTCTTTAGGTGGGAACAGAACAAAGTGGATTTGGTTTAATTTCCCAATGACTTTGTGTTGAATGCCAGTTCCACTTTAATGACAACTGAGCCTAAAATCCCACCAAGATTGTCACATAAAATTTTTGTGGTTTCAGCTTGAACTTTTGTAAAAAATTAAGCAAAGTAGAAAGACAATGAATGAGAATAGTAGATAAACTCTACCTCTCAGACCCTGTACAGATGCTCTTATCCATAATCACAGTTTTTGCATGTAAGATGGTTCATGGGTCAGTCAGTAAACTTTAATTTCAATTCCAGTTTGAATTAAATTTTCGGCGAATGTCCATATATATGTGTGCTGCATATCAGTGCAGACAGGAAAGCTCTGGGATTGCGATAGTTTACTAGATCGTTAGAATTGATTGAAAGGTTGAAGATATATCATATTACCATTATTCACTGTATTCTGCAGAAAGGAAATAACAAAAGATGAAAATGCTACATCATTAAAGAGATAATACACCAGAAAGTCATAGATGCACCCATTACAGACATGAGCCCTCCTCAGTGATGTTATCTTTTGTTAAGTTAGTCAATTGGTATGCCTGCAGCTTTTTAACCATCTCACATATTTTTCTATAATAATTTGTTGAGATAGATTAATTAAAATAAAATCCTGCACTTTCCCTGTCTCGTGTCATCTTTTCTGCAGAGGAGGCACAATGTAAAATTGTCCTTTCTTTAAAAGTGCGAGTGGTATCTCTGACGGTTTGTGTCAAAAGCATGCAGGAGATCTATTAAGCGATTGTGGAAGCACACTGCAGGGGGAACCACAGCAAGTCTACAGTCTCATGAATTTTTCAGTTCCTCATTAAGCTTCTGGTCATTGACTTAATATTTGTTTCAGCTTTACACTGCTAAACAAATGACAAATATGTAAAGATAATGAAACTGCTGCACATCCATAGACACTTGATATGAAAGCTCCTTCTGCTGGCAGATGATCAATTTGATACATGCAGCTTCAGGCAAAACCAGCAGCTATTTGTTGTTGCCAGTGGAAGTCACAGAACTAGATAAAAATATACTACTACAGTGACTTGAAATCAGTAATTTTAGGAACGCCCTGAAGATATTGAATGAAATCCTGAAATTTTTTCATGTGTTCTGTAAAGGAGTTAGGGATTAAAGTATAAGCATGACATAGAAATGGTGTCTATATGTAATGTTCAACACTGAGCTTGGCCAAATTTCTCACTATATGAGACAGTGGGGCGGAGGAGGAGGAAAAACTCCCTAGGGTATAAATTGAGTGCCCTTATTTTTTCTGCTTTGTCTAACAGCCTAAATGTTCTCCGCTGCACACCCCATGTTGTGATGCAAATGAGATGCATATTTGGCTCACCATGCTCTGCTGAAGTGGAAAGGTAAATATTTGCATTTTGCTGGCATGCTGCAGTGCTTGCCACATTGCATTATTCTATTAACTTGTGTTTTCATGCACAGCCACGCCATGTCTACACTAATTGTTTTTCGGCCCCACGCATCGCAAAGCTTGGACAAGTGTGTGCAGGTCAAATTACAAAATGTAGTTCCAATCTGACTCATGGGAACTGCACTTGACTCTTGCCTTGTTCTGTTCTGCTTTGTGTGCTCAGCATGTATGTGACCATTACTTTTATTATCTTTGCTAGTATCAGTTCATTACAGATGCTTTTAGCCGATCAGGCATCATGAATGAACTCAGCGTTCTCCCACCGACCCGTTTCGATTTCACTAAACAGTATGGTGCGACTTTGTTCTCCCATCTCTTCCACTCCATTGAATCATTGATATGTCATTATTTAGTTTTACTGGATCGACGATAACTCCATTTTCTGAATCTACATTACAAGTATTTACACACTCAGGTCAGAAGCACCTACTGTGTTTATTTATCCAGCCATACTGTACTTGCAGATGTGTTTATTTTTAGCACCAGCCAAAGTGTTATTGCTTAGATGGGCACGTCAAAATTTATTGTTCTGTAGATCTAATTAAGGTCTCAAGGAACAGTCAGTGGTATTGCTTGTACATTTGTCTTCATAATGATGATAGTGGGCTTCATTATAAAAGTCGGTATGTGTTTACACACACGGTACAGTCAGACGATGCCTGTCCTTGTCTCAAGATACAAGAACAGGAGGGTAATTTATATATTGATCCAAGTACCGTACAGTATGTCCATTTCCAAAGTAAGCCTAAAAAAGCAAAAAAAATGTATTTAAAACAAAAAGGTTTAGCTGTATTAACGCAAACCAGGCCATCGAGTTCAGTTACAGTGATCTGTTTGAAGTAAGCTTTGAAACTCACCAATTTTAGTTTAGCTAGAAAAAAACAGCAGCTCAGTATCAACAGAACTAACCTGCTAACTTATTTGCAACTCATCATTAAATATTTCCAACATGTGAATTGGCACTTCTGGGACATATTTGCTATTTAAAATGTTAGGAAGATAAAAATGAAAGGAGCACTGTGCACAAGTGTGGTTATACTAAGGGATTTGAGCTTTCACACAACATTAGTCTCCAACCAAAGTTGGCTACAGTACATTAGGATCACACAGGTTCTGTGGTATTGGAGAGAAATCATGAAGGGGTGGGAACCCAAATGCCCTATTTTGGATGTACTATTTTTGGAAATAGTCCAAATAGTGTAGGAATAATTCCAGTAACATTCCTTGCAACATACAGTGTTATGTCTGACAAAAATTCCAGTACTGTGGCAGCAGTCCTTAAAATAAAGACTTGACTGATTGATTTAAAACGTTCACTTATTGTTTTGAAAGCCTTAAGTGGTAGCTCCCGCTTACATTTCTGATATGCTCAATGAACACACACCACCCAGATCCTTGACATCATCAAATGAAGGTTTATCATTAATTCCCAGAATGGAGTCAAAGTCAGCTCATGCCTTCAGTCATTATGGTCTTACTCTTTGGAATTCCCTATCACATGAACTTCTGTGTGTCCTCTATAATCCATGTACACAGAGGACCAAATAAACAAAGGAAAACAAATCACTCATCAAATAACATGTCACAATCATTTAGTCAGGTTTAATACCAGAAATTCAAAAGAAAAACCTGAAACCATCAATAAATCAGTGGAAAATAATAATGGTCCTAAACCTAATGTAAAATCCACAAAAAAAAACCTTAGTAAACTGAAAATAGCAGCTTATCAATGACCTCAGATCTATTGCCAGTGCCCCTATAGTTTTGCAAAGCCCCGTACCTTCATTTAGCACTGTTACCTGTTGGGCACCCGTCTTAGAAATTGCAAAGATTTGCACTCCAGTGCCTGGAACCAGAAGGCATCATAGTAAGAGAAACAGCAGGGTAGGTTGAGCTGGATCTGGTAAAAAGATGGCAGCTGAAGTGACTGGTTTACCTTTTCATCTCCCCGCTGTAGCAGTGAGTCCTCTGCCTTGCACTTCCATCCACTGAAAGTAAGCCAAGGCCTCCTGCCTGCTACCAAGGTACAACAAGGTTGCAGCTGCACAGCACTTCAAAGAGAATATTTAAATGCCTGCAGTTAAATTGGGCCCTGTGGTGTGCCTGTTTACGCAATGTGTTTTGGTGTCCTTGTCAAATAATCTTGCACTGCTGACTGTAAGTGAGTTTACAGCATGTGTTCTGCACATTGTGTGTTGATACGTTTGTCCAACTATCCTTGTGAAAGAGGTAATTGTATAATGTAACCCGTATATGTTCTGTCTCTGCATGGTGTGACCTGAAGGCCCAATTAACCCAGAAAGAGGGCAGTAAATGATGATTATGCTGCTTGTGTAATTATTTCCCCAGCTTGATAGGCCAATTGATGTCTTATAACAAAGGGATTATGGAGTCAAAGCCCTATAATTTCCCTACCACAGTCAGTGTTGAGCACAGATTACAGTATCATCTGAAACCAGAGGCTAGTGAAACAAGTCAGGCTTTAGCCATGCGCTCACTTTTGTAAATGCTCACAAACACAGTTGGGGGTGCATCTACGGTAGAATGTAATCTGCTGAAAATCCCCTACTGTAGGATCACTTGCTCTCACCTATGCTTTACCAACCCAATGAGGTCAATGTACTCTGTAACGAATTTGCTATTCAAATCAGCTTGGGGAGAAAGTGTTCCATACACTTGCCAGCGTGTTTCTGTCTAGTTAGCTGAAGTGAGCGAAAGATGTGCAGTACTTTCTCAAGTAACAGATACAGTTTAAGTTCAAAGCTAAACAGTAAGAAACTCTATAATGAAATGTTTAAAAAACTGCAGCAATGCAACTCGCAGTTATTGGTGAGAGTAAATAATTAACGCTGTACATGTTACATGGATTATAGCCTGGCCTCATTACATCCCTTTGTAGGCTCCTCTCATTTACGCAGTGGACAAATTCATGAGGGAGCAGTTAAAACATCCCCCCCGTCCAGATGCAGTATCCCAAAGAGAAAGCTTCTCTCCCTTCTGTAATCAAAAGTAGGATGAACAGTATAACGACTTCACTTCAGGCTTGCTTGTTTTCTGAGCGGAGAAGCTCTGAAGTGACCAGAGGAAAGAAGCAAAGATACTAGTGCTGTTTTCTAAACAGAAGGGGTAAAGTAGGCGGTACATTGAAGAAAATTCTATATAGTTTCCCACTGTTTTTCCCCCTAAAACATGCAAAAGTAAAAAGAGTGTAACAAAGTAGGATTGTAGGATTACTGAGGACTACCCTCAGCTGAAAGGTTGCCTCTCCAGCCCCCCCACCGCCCCCTTTTTTTTAATCCAAGAGGAAAATTATGTTAACATAATTTTGAGAATTCTAAGAAACTTAGAATAAAAAGACGTGATTTAAAATCAAAGTTTGAATTTACACTCGTTTTTCTCTACATTTCATATGTGTGGAGTATTAGAAGAGATACTCGGCTAAAGGATTTATAGAGTCTCCACATTCACACAGTTTCATAACTAAAGGACAAAATCAGAAACCATCTTCTATCCAGCTGGCATAATCTGAAGGCCTTGATTAGAATTCCCTGCAGCACCCAGATTTGAGCTGTGAGATGCACTGCTGATCATCATTCAATGATAGGAATCAAGCAGAGGCAGCACTTTTCTCTGGTCTTTTTACAGTCAGTGCGTGGGAGGGAATTGTAAAACACTGGCTACATTGACATGCGCTGGAATATTGTGACATGAACCTGATTGTGACATTACTCTGATTACTGCTATAGAAACAATTACAAATGATCTTAGCCGTAATAATGTCATGTTTGCATTATGTAAACCTAAAGCTTAAACACATCATCACAAGTTCCACAGCATCTTTAATATAAAATATTGCAATTTAAGCATGTTTTAGGCAAAAAGTGATATTGTTGTTGTATCCATGGTTCTAACAGTATTTAAAGGAAACCAAACAAATAGATCAGAGGACTCTTTATCGGAAAAACATCTTATACTTGAAGGTTGTCCATAATTTAAAGATAAAACACTTCCCAAAAAGAAATTTGCAGCAAATCCACTTCACATATCAGGAGCAATAAACTCGTTATTATAGCCTGAAATCTGAAGGACAATTCATGGGCATCTTTAACATGTTTCCCTATCATGTTATGTGCTAACTTTTTTTATTCTCTACATGTATTCTAACATGTATACTGAAATTTACACATCTTGACAATATTCACAAGTGTGTCCTTTACTTTATCTCTGAAAGTGACCAGTGTAGACCTTGTGTTGCAGAGGCATGCTTATTTTTTTATGCAGTTTTCAAGCAGATTCCAGACAAAAGGCGCAGGTTTCGGATGGTAAACTAAAGGGATCTTATGTGGAAACATAACATCCCAGTGTTCATTTTACTCAATCAATACTCACCAAGCTAATGATCAGAACTGATCAATGATTACCATAAAGTCAGTTATTGATGTTCTGTGGAGGATCACAGCAGGTTCACAAAGCAAATCTAAACAGATATCACTCACAGGTTAAAACTAATTCATTGTCTTCATCAGAGAATAATCATTTTGTTCCATTAGTATCTTCTTTTATACTTCACTGAAAATCTTATGCTGTGGGTTACATCTATGTGGAAACAGAAAATATAAAGAAAATCTTGAAAAAACTACTGTTAAACCTCTGGGGTGAGATATATATAAATAACATTAAATAGCATTGATAATGAAGCTCTGTAGATGTAAGAAGTTTAAGTCTGACTCTGGTTCTGGGTCCGTGTTGGTCTCTGACAGATCAGGAGGGAAATAAACTCATTAGCTCCTAAATACTACTGTTTATCAGATGGGCAGGTAGGATACTGAGTCTGTTAGACCTTTTTTTCCTGAAAGGAGACTGACTGGAAAAGATGCTAATCAGAGCAGCCACAGGCTTTCATATGTTCAGTTACTTCGGTGTCTCTCCATGGTGTAATCAAGGATTTTGTATTCGTAATATAATTAGAAGAGAAACAGATAAAAAATAATGGTTGTATTAAAGGGGTGCCTTGTTCAACTCCTGCATGAGTCCAGATGTATTCTGTTCAGCCTGTTACCATCCATTTGCTGTCCTGTCGCCACGCTCAGCTCTAAACTACCTAAGAATTACACTTTTTTTTTTTTTAGCTAGAATGAATAGATAAATCACAGAAGTACAGCCTTCTGTTTGTCCATGTAAACATCTTTAGGAATGCAGGGAAGCTTTATTTTCTCCCATTCCATAGGTTTTCACTTTGTAAGAAAAGCTGATAAATATAAAATGTTGTCTGTCTACCTGAAAGTGCCAGGTTACTATGCATGGCTGCATTTTGTATCTCTCCTCCTGAATGAAATGATGTGTACCAGTGAAAGAGACCAACAGCAATTCTGCTTATCAACATGAGAATAAACTGGAATGCAAATGCAAGATTTATGTTCTGGCCATCTGCAATGGCGTTTGAACCTTTCAGTCCTTTTAAATGAAACTGTACAGAAGTGAAGATGCAGTTGCAAGCAGGCTGATGCTTTGCAGTCGTGCCAAGTCTGTGCATAGAAGTGCAAACATGTGCCCAGACCCAGATCTTCACCAGGGCATACTATCACCCAGAACTAATCTAGCACAGAGTGGCTTCGACCAAGCACAGTTTTATTTTGTTTCACTGAATCAGTTTTTGTGATGTTTAACTCCAATTACGATTTTACATTGATGATTTAGTTAAAGAAACCAAAACTATAAGTCAGACTTTATGTTTGTGCAAAGAGGGTTGGAAGGGCGGGAGCTTTGTGTTTGTGCTACGTTGGTGTGTGTATTATGATGTATGTGTGAAAAAAGGGAGTATGTTCGGGTGTGTGTTGCTGAACTTTGATGTTTTTAAATAACGTGTTCATATAAAGCACTTTGTATGAAAAGTGCTATATAAACAAAATATGCCTTGATTTTAAATGACTAGAGCAAGCCTGTTACTTTATTCACATAACATTTCAATGTGAAAAACATCTACCCAAGGAGATTGTTATGCAATAACAAACACAGATAACAGAGTGAGTTCATTTAAAAACTGTGCCCAAAAAAAGCTGCTCATTGGTAATTAGAAGATTAATGCAACTGCACGCAAGTTAAATACTTTGCAAATATGACAT